>JAZDUH010000458.1:607500-885000 GCA_036419115.1 Scarus forsteni
GATATCTTACATACAGATTAGAGGGGCATCTACGGATGCAAAACCAATTCAAGCCTGGATTACAGACTTTAAAGTGGATACAGGCAGAAAGAGAATGAGCCGACAATAGGATCAAAACCGTCGGCTCACATTATTTGATGGGCAGCGAATGAGCTCACAGTGTTACAATAGCAAAGCGTCGGAGCCTTGACTTCCTATACAAGCAGTGGATCAAAGGAAGAGAGAGAAGGGAAACTGCACCAGAGCAGCTGTCCGAGGGCTTTAAACTGTGAAGGTCTGCAGTGTGTGAACCAGGAACAAGGACAAAATCACATGCACGCTCACGCACATCCAGGCGTACGTTAAGTTTACAGGCCAACCTGAGGTCAAAGGAGAGATTGAGGCTGAGTGAGTTTCTTTTTTATCCCCTTTCTATCTCTCTCTTTGTCACACACTTATCTAACTCTTTCACACAGTCTTACACACACACAACAGTCTCAAATATAGAACATGCCCATAAAAAGTCAGAGAGTAAAACAGAGCTGGGAGCTGCAGAGAAAGACCAGAAGTTAGTAAGCTGTGTTCATATGTGTGTGTGCGACTCAACATGGCACTGCTGGTCAGCGTCACACACACTTTTCCTCTTTGTTTTGATCACTATTGTAGAGTGCTGATGTGCTTAAAAAGCACTTTGTAACAATCTTAAAACTGGACGTTTTAAAGAAAGTTTATTGTATTGTTAGGGATTTCCTATTTGGCTGTCATCTTCTTTCACTCCCTCCTCTCCTCTCTCCGTAACCCCTCACTCTTTCCTTGTTTGCATTTCTGACAATCCCTGAATGCTCTTTTCAACGTTTCTCGACCAATGAGCTGACAGATTGGGGGTAATCACTTCCTGGTGGGCTCTGCGGACGAGCGCGCACACACATATACTCACACACACTTAGCACAAACAGAGGCCAATGGGATGATATCAGCTCTCTCTCACACTCCCCCTCTCTATACGTGAACATGTTGGGAATGTGTTGTATTAGCGTTTTTGGTGGTCAAAGACTAGAGTAATCCCTCTGTGAACGGGCCAGCCTGCTGGGGGACACAGAGGGGGGTGGGGACGCTGACCATCACATAGAGTTGAAACACGCATCAGGTGATAAATGTGAAACATCTGATGTCATTTGTAACATGGGGTTAGCTTTGTAAATCACTTCATCCACAGAGAAGGGACATTTTGTGGTAAACATAAACACAGGCATCTGGTATTATCAGTAATGTCTGGGCTTAGTAGTGATCCATCTATTGTGGAATTCAGGGTTTATGCCGATAATAATTAAAATTGTATTTTTAGCTGATACCCTTACCTAACCTTTTGGACTCATTCTCTTGCAGTACCAATGTTTTGTTACATATTTAATCACGAAAACCTATCAGGACTTGAAAAAGAGGTCATTTTTACTGCCAAATATGAAAAATTATCTCAAAATTAGCAGTTAGGTGTGTGAGATGCCAGCATTATATTGATATGCCATGTGGGAGTTACATCCGTTCACCCACTTTAATTTGCTGATGGCTGTAAAAAAAATCTGATCTTTGTCGATACAGTTGAACTGATGCTGATTTGATGTCTATTTAACAGCCTTGTAGAGTGGTGGAAGGCTGATTTTGTAGACCAACCTGGAGGTTAGCATCACGCTGGTTCTCTCAACAAATTAGCCTTCCACAACAGTTGGACCTGCTTCATTTAATAAAAGTGATCAGACAGATCCATCTTTCCAAGCTCAAATCTACAATGATTGTGAGGGACCCAATCAGACTCCTTTAGAACAGAAAGATGTAAAAAGTACAAGTGAGACAACATCAGGAACTGACTATTGGTGGAGAGACTAGCATAGTCGCCAACAGTTTCAGTAGCAGTGTTATCAGACCTAACCCACATTTCTTTATCAAAAAAAAAACTTTAGCATTTCTCCATAGAAGAGATATAATTGCTCCAACCTGTTTTGGTCTACAAAGTGGCTTACTTTCTGCATTTTACACCAAAGCAGTAGCACTAGCCCGGTACATGATTTGCTAGAGCTGTTGAATTGTGGGTGAAAACAGGCTACAAAATCAGTGTAGGGTGATTACATGCTTTAAGTGGCACATTTACTATGATATTTTTTGGATGCTATCCTCTTGTTTAGCTGCGTTGCTCATTCCATGAATTTACCATCTTTTACAAGTTTTATTGTGCAGGTAATTAATTTGGCTTTCCAATAGTATTAATTACAATACTAGTCATTATTATTGAAGAGTAGGAAAAAAAACAAATTTATATTACTACATTGCATACATTCCCTTAAGTCACCTATGGTCTTGTTGTTCTCAATGCAGGTGTAAAAGCACAAATAAATGATTGACTCCAGAGCTAACTGGGCTTTTAATTTCTCAATTTTGTGTAAAAAAAATGTGAATGAATTCACTGGAGGAGTCCAACCTGCCGATTGCTCTTTAAAGATGCTATTAGGAGTTTCTAAGTAATTACAAAAAGTCTCACTTTTAGATATATGCCTGATCGAAATACACACTTTAAGATGAGTTTTATAGCATCAAAATAGATTATCTATAAATGCTATTCCTTAGCTAAGTGGTCGGGTCGGACAGCCGGCTACAAAACTACGATAATAAGTTTACCACAAATTGCTTGTTGTCACACATCAAAAACTACCACTACATAACTAGAAAGAGATACATATTCTCGTTGCTTTGCATCCTGTTAGTTGTTGAAAAAAGAAGTTGTAAAGCAATGCAGAGTTCTGAGGAAGGTCAGAGCTGCATTCATTAGCATCACAACAAACACACACTTTGGCTTGTGTCACGTCTTTTGGTGCGTTCCAGTTGTAGTCAGAAGTAGGACTTTCCGAGTTCCGAGTAGGAAACTGCAACTGGAACGTTCCCCGAAGTGGAAATTTCCTACTGGGAACTCGTGGGAACCTCGCCACCCCCGAGTTGACAATCGAAGATGGATGCCCCCGGTGTGAACAGTTATTTAGCTCCTGTAATAATCAATTTATTTACACTTCTGACTGGGGTGTGTCGCTCTAGATCAGCTGTATACATAGTATTGTTAGACTTATATTTACAAAAATGCTGCCATAGTGATAATCACATTCTTCATGTGATATTTGTGAACAACAACTAAGGATGTGCTAACAACAGCTAACAATAGCCTGGTAGATCGGCATGTTTTTTTCCGACTTCAACTGGAACGCCGATAAGTCGGAGATGATGTCACTCCCAGTTCCGAGGTTACTGGAACGCAGCATTACGACAGTCGCCACGCGTGCTCATGGGTAGCAGAGTCTTTATGTCTTCGGAAATAGATTCGCCTCATAGCACCTTTAAGTCTGGTCAGATCAATCACGATAAGATTAGCCTACTGAATAAATCATCATCTGCTCATTTTATTACCTGTGCTGGTTCCTGATGCATGGCAGCCATCTTGAGGAAAGTTCTCTGAGTCTGCAAGGCGTTGTTGACCATCTCAGCCTGTCAATCACACAGAATATAGTGAGTCAGATGAGTAAACCTTACAGTGCACCTCATGAGGTGGAGGACAACAAGCAGCATGTCATATATTACCATATGTTGCTCTGGCTATACTTTTTTTTTGTTATTTTGTTTATTAAGTTCTCTAAAGATGAGGGGGTCTAGACACTTTTTCTGTCCATCTTAGATGTAAAAGAGAAGTGTATCATAAAGCACACACAGTCCCAGCCAGCTGTGTCCTGTGTGTGTGTTTGAGACCTTCAGTTGCGGGCCAAGGGAACCACCGAGGAGGCTTTGACCATAAAAGGAGGTCTTCAAACAGAGAGAAACTCCCTCTGCTTCACACTTTCAGACTTCACCCCCTTCTCACCCCGTTCATTGCTGGGACACAGATAGTAATCTTCTCTTTCGAGGAGCAGAGAAAGAAATACAATCACATTTATTTAATATTACTTTAAATCATCTTTGTCTGCCTTCACTTTTTGGGAGCAAGTTTTGTTGTTTTGGATTTATTCCAAGGACAAACACAGCTATTATTGCCAACTGGCTTCCCATAAAACGCAGAGAGTGCTTTTGGGAGTACAGGTCATTACCAAACTGGAAAAAAGTCCTCCACCAGTTTGATAAATAATTGTGAGTTCAATCATCATGCCTTTAGGGAGGAGAGAGGAAACCATGGACCTCCCAGACACACTACACCTCTGATTCTCAGCTGTGAATGTAGAGGGTTGTGGATCAAGACATGTGTTTTACTTTTTTGCCTTACATCAAAAACAAATCAACTCACTCCTCATATTTCAAAGTGCTGTCAGTCACTTTGGTCTCTGTGTACCATCTGACCGAACACATGATGTTCAGGTCAACAAGATCTGCCACCCGGCTCCATCAAGTATACAGGTGTCATACAGTAAAAGTGCAGTGATGGGTCAAGTGGAGGGGCTCTGTGGGGGTTTCACGGTCATGTGATTCTCAAATACATAAACATGTGACACACATGAGACATAGTGACCTTGATGTATGACCTAAAACCTCTGATCAGCTCATCCCTGAGCCAAAGAGGACTCCTGTGAAAGTCTGACACATGAACCTCAAAGCGTTGTTTAGAAATCACAATCGAGAGATAGGCATGATCATGAGGCCTAACGACCTTTGACCTTGTGCTTAAAAAATTAAATTATTCTTAAGCCTGAGTGGGTGTCCATGCAAAACCTGAAAGACGTTGTCAGTTTAAGCCCTTACCAATCCCTGTGCGGAGTAGAGACAACAGAATGAATGCAGTGCTGCTAAATACATAGTTCTTCTTAATTCTGGAGAAAATTTTTAGTTATTTTTTAAGTTTTGACTCTGTGGAAGAGACTAATCAGGGGCATAAGAAAGTGTTGAGCAACTTACATGTTTCTCCACCTCACTTCCTATGGCTCGGCTGAGGTTTACATATTCTGCAACTGGACCTTTTAGTAGGATGTCAAAGTCCTCTTCACACCGAGACAAACCTAAAAACACAGGAGGCTATTATGATAAGCTGATATTTATTAAAAGTGCAAAGATGAAGAACATGTTAAAAATGACACATCGTCTCTTAAACCCCTCAGTAAAGTGCTATTAAATCTAAAATTTGCCTCCATTGATGCCGTTGACACAGTCCCCGTTAGCCATGCCACTTGATGGCT
Source organism: Scarus forsteni (assembly GCA_036419115.1). NCBI lineage: Eukaryota > Metazoa > Chordata > Actinopteri > Labriformes > Labridae > Scarus > Scarus forsteni. The sequence continues at coordinate 612,675 of JAZDUH010000458.1, forward strand.
GCATAGTGAGGGACATCTTCTCCAAGCGAGTCACAGCTCGCTCCAGTCGCTCCATTAAGTCCTCCATGGTGACAAACCTGTAAACAAAAGCAGGAATGGTCATGGAGCTGCGAGACACATAAATAAGAAGGCTGGAAAGACACCAAGAGTGGAGCCAGGTGGAAAGTCACAAGAAATGTTCAAAATGTGTCTGATAGAGTACACAGAAGAATCCGATTACAACTCTGAATTTGTTCAAATCTGGACATGACTGAAGTGACATAACCCCATAGTTTCTAGATTGGCAAAATAAAGCTCACTTCAGCCCTTTTTGCACGTGACCCTAAAATCTTCTAGAGATTTCCTGGCAGCATACATACAAGACTCTATAGGGCCCTGTCCACATGTGGACAAAAATATTTTCCATAAGCATGCAAATGTTTAAAGAAATGTGTCTGTCTACATGAAAACACTGTAGTATATATGCCTGACCTGTGGTACATGCACAGACATACTCCAAAACCAGAGAAGAAGACATGGAGCATGCATATTGAACATGTGTGATGTCGAAAAGAAAAAAAAAAGTTGCTTATGCTGTTATCCATGTCCACTCATAGCTAATGGTGGTGGTAGATGAGCAGTAGATGAGAAGAAGATTTTGCTGTAACAGACACAACAAGCTCAGAAACTTCCGCAGCAAGAATGCAACATTCTACTCTGGCATTGTTTCGGTTTCTTGTCCCGTTTAGCACCTGGGATCAGTTTTAAAAACTGTGCATTTCCTGGCTTTAAAAACACTTGTCTAGTGGAAGATAGATGGAAGAAGATTCCAGGGTTGCGTGTGTAAAAACGTCTCACGTCTTGCAAGATTGGGGTATGAGCTTACCTTGTAATTTTCTGACAAATTTTTAGGGCTGAATGTGTGAAATTATTTCATATATTGCAAGGGTGGGGAATGGAAAAATACTTAGGGGTCAGCAGGGTAATCAGACCAGCCAGCTGTTTGTGTTCACACATTCAGCTCAACCAGGTACATTTAGGGCATTTTTAGAGTTTTTGGAAAGTGTGACTTGAACATTCATATAAATTGATTAAAAACTTCCAATGAGGGCACAACATGAACGACCTGGTGAAATAATTTCCAAGTTGAATTAACCAAGAAGCTTTCAGGAAGTTTTGAGTTTGCAGGCTCATTTAGCAGACCTGTATTCTTTTAAAAAAAACAAAATGGACACATGAAACATTTACATTTATACAGCAGACATTATTATTTTATTCATGTCCGAATTAATTGTCCTCTATTCAGAAAGATTCAATTACTGCTGACGGGCTATTAAACCTCAATGCAACACAACAACAACAGAGATAGTGGCTCCATGGAGATGGTGGCTTGAATTTTCTCTCTGCTAACACAAACCAGCCATTTACATCAACATGAAGCAAAATGGATCTGTTTCCAACATTCATTAGTCAATGGGATGGAATTTAAGTGAATGACTGCATGCTTGTGCACTTTACTGCTCGGCAACAACAGCATCCTAATCTGACACCTGCTACCTTCATACTCGATACAGCTCAGCTGCTTGACTTATGCTTACATCACTTTGACTTGAAAAAATGTCTGTCAAACACATTAATATGTCAGCTATGTTGACTGAACTGTGTTCTGTTTGTGATCTTCATAACTTAGGTCTACTAATTATCAGCTGTGAGAAGAAAACAAGTCTTGAGGATTGTCGTCATTGAGTTATCTCTGTGGAGAAACCTCTCAGCAGTGCCAAATGCCTTTTGTATATGAGTCAGTGTCTATTTCTGCTCTCTGGGTTACAACAGCTCTGTGGCAAGATCTGAAACCCAGAGGGTTCAATAAAGGCTGAGCTAAAGCAAACATGGGCAACATCGGTTAATGAGGGCACTAAAGAGATTCTGTTCTCATTGCTCACTTTACTTTTAACATTAATGCTTAAATGAATCCAGATTTTATTCTATGTGACATTAACACACACAGGATTGTGTTTTTTTATCATTACATTTATATCAATCAATGCACATCTGCACATGCACATCTCCTCCACTGCATCATCTGTAAAGACTTCTGTTTTTTTTGCTTTCGTTGTTGACCAATGCAAAATATTGTTGTCTTGAATGCAAAATAAAAGAAGTAAACAACAAAACACAATAAACAATAAAAATCAGCCACCAATAAGAAATAATGACACTAAAAAACAAAAAACGCATTAACAAAACTGGAAAAAGTTATATATTATTAAGAAAACATAGCAACATATTTGAAAATTCCAATTAATTTCAAGCATGACAAATTAAAAAATGTTTATTTTATTGTTGCTGACAGATAGACTTGCATGTCATCTGCAAAGCGATACAAACAAATATGAAAAGTAAACGTTAAGAATTGTGTGGGCCAAACCATGGAGCCTTGAGGGGAATCTCATAGCCTGGTGAGGCTGCTGCTGAGGAAAAATAACCTAGATAGACTGAAATAGCCCTCCTTATCAAGTAAACTGTAATGATGAAGGGCAGTGTTCATGATGACACAAAATTCAGATGGAGTTAAAAGAAAGGGAAGATAAAACATATTTAAAATGTTCCTGACAATCTGCCAAACACTCAGACAATGAAGCCGAACTTGGACAAAACCATTATTTAACTTTATATTTACATGAATTCAGCCTGGTAAAGAAACTGCCCCACAAAGAACTGATACTTTTAGACACTAAGCCACACAATGGCTAGCAAACAACAAACAAAATGTTGTGTCTGAAGAGTTCATATATCAATAATCTGCTTAAAGTCTGCACTTTAATTTTTTCAAGCATGAATGGAAACATTTCTCTTTCTGTTCCAACAGACAGGTGGGCAACAAACTTGGTCACATTAAGACCCCCAACCAACAGCTGAAAGAGCACACAGTGGAAAGATATAAGCGCATTTCCCCTGACCTGCAGCATGTGTCTCCTGAACCCTCTGGCCTGGTATCTGATCTTTGGGAGTTATATCGGGCCCAGGCCTGTTGGTTCCTGCTGCGAGTCTACTGTAAAATATCCTATAGCTCTCAATAACTGTATGGTGTGGCTTGAGGACATTAAGGATGCTTTATTCAGAAAATAAATGCTTTATATTTGTAAAGTCAAAGCTTCAGACACTACAGCTGATTCAAGTCTAAACCAGAAAGGTGTGATGTCCTCAAAGTGCACAGATAGATTTAGTGTGGACACATAAACATCAGGGATATGTTGGGTTTTCCTGTTTTTGTTAAAACATCTTACAGTCAGCCACCCATTTCAGTTTTACTGATTTAAAAAGCTTTCCTTTAGATTTTGGCAAAACAGTAAATGTATGTATAAATTTTGATCTTGTTAAAAGTGCATAAAGTGTGACCTCTTAATGTCCAAGAAAGGCCGTCAGACTTGGGATCAGAGCTAACCATCATCAGTTATTGGTGTTAAGATTCAGATCTGTTCTTCTCCAAGACAAACAGAGATTTTCTGCCAAAATTGGATGATCTTTCTTATTTTTCAATCAAAAAAAAAAGACTTAGAAACGACATTGGTCTAATTGATGAATGTTGTCTTATTTGCACATGCGGAAAAATACGGACCATTTTTACAAAAACACAATGAAAGAAAAGTAATGGACAATATTTTCAAGACCTTTAAAGTCCTGTATTTGAAATATTGAATGAAAACTATATTTAAATACACTAATTAAATCCACAATCACATAAACAACATTAAGAATGCACTGTCTTTTCCGCTTTTATCCAGCGCATCTTAACCACTGATTTGCTTATATTTACATAAACTGGTTGCTTACATGAAAGATAAAAGAAAAAAATAAATAAATTAAAAGTTGTCAACAAGCTCCTTGTAAGAGCTTAAGGCTGAAATCTGAAATCTAAATTTTATCTGATTTTTTTTATGTGTCAGACCACATTTAGGTACCCCAAAACTTCCTCTCAGCAACAGAGCCAGGATCCCATCATGCTTTTGAATTGGACAGATACTTTATCATTTTTTCATACAAATTGTTTTCCTAAGAAAGCAAATGTATGACTCTGCTTATACAATATATCCCACAATGCAGACACACAGTGTTAAAAGGCCCTTTGTTCCAAAGACAGAAAATTTCCTTATTTTATTACATTATGGCAGTGATATTAAAATATGTCTTGGTAATGAGTAGACTGACCCTCTGTGCTGAATTACTCACAAAGCAATGGGAGCGGAGAGGTTATTAAAGTACACTGATACGAATAAACTAGGCTAATACTAATGACAATATTTGTATTTTATTTTCGTTGAATACTTTCTGATATGGAAGACATTTTTTCAAACATTAAACCAATCTAATCAAGCAGCAGTTGAAAAAACAACATCCTTAAGTCATAATTTTGAGATAAAGGGTCCTGCTTATAAATAGACTTAAAGGAACACTACACCCAAACAACAATTTGGCCTCATTTTCTACTCACCCTCATGCTGAACAACACTGTGGAGTAGTTTTGGAACATCTAGGATGCAGCTGGAGATCTGGGGGGATCCTCACTGTCCACTGCCATTGATACCATGACTTAGAGAAGAGCCCGAACGAACAGTGTCCTTAAAAGTCCACAAAAAGTCGGCAATATTCCTCCATACTGCTTGTGCGCTGTAATCCAAGTGTCCTGAGCGGGTAACGTCCACCATTTATTCGAAACGACATCATTTAGCACATGTTTATAGCCTAAACAGTATTACTTCGCATTTCTATGATACACTTACGGGTGGCTACGGGGGCCGCGGCTGACCAAACAAACGAATGCGCACTCTGCAATAATTAGGAGCGTAGAACAAGAAATCCCACATTCTGCTGTGAGTGACGGAGCCGTGGACAGACACAAGAGGGGTCAGCAGAATGTGGGATTTCTTGTGTTCTTGTTTCTTGTTCTACGCTCCTAGTTATTGCAGAGTGCGCATTCCTTTGGTTTGGTCAGCCGCGGCTCCCATAGGCACCCGTAAGAGTATCACAGAAATGCCAAGTAGTACTGTTTAGGCTATAAACATGTGCTAAATGATGTCGTTTCGAGTAAATGGTGGACGTTACCCGCTCAGGACAGTTGGATTACAGCGCACGAGCAGTATGGAGGAATATTGCCGACTTTTTGTGGACTTTTAAGGACACTGTTCGTTCGGGCTCTGACCGAAGTCATGATATCAATATCAGTGGACAGCGAGTATCCCCCCAGATCTCCGGCTGCATCCTAGATGTTCCAAAACTACTCCACAGTGTTGTTGAGCATGAGGGTGAGTAGAAAATGAGGCCAAATCGTTGTTTGGGTGTAGTGTTCCTTTAAGGCTTTATCCTCTATCTCATTCGAATGTCTTTCAACAATAACTTTTAACTTCACAGAAATGAATACTTATCCCATAATACCAATTATCTCTATACTATATAACATACTAATTATCTTAAAGTATTTATTACATATTTTTGATTTTTGACTCCATTTCAGCATTTAATCTCATACTTTTATGTAATATCACATAAAAATAAATTTGATCTCATAATTTGGACCAAAAACTGTACAATGATGACTTTTTATTTTCAGGAATGACACTGTAATTTTAAATTTGGGGCTTTCACCATTTACGAGTTTAAACCACATACCTATGTTTCTATATCTCATAATAATGGCTTCTTTCTAAAATTTTGACCGATTCATGATTTTTAACTTTTTGCAGGGCTTTGACCTTTTGTCAAACCTCGCCCTTTACAGGAAGTGACCCTCTATTATGGCCCACTTCCCTTAGATAGTGTCACTAGATTAGACTAAATCTTTTGTTGCAGGCCTCTCTCCCATCTTAAATGATTAAACATAACTCCTATTTGATTAACATTTAGGAGGGTGTACTAAGACAATATAAAATCCTTAAGAGTCTGTTGAAATAAAAAGGATGTAGCTGGTAAATAACCTAAGTGATATCTGCCATCGACTGTTCACATCATCATGTATTTATTATTTCCACTAAATATTCCTAGAGCACAGAAAAAAGGCTTTCTCTTACATTTAAGTGATTTTCATTGCCGGTGCAATACACTTATGGCAACAATTTTGACAGATTTCATTAAAATAGACTCTGCCTACACACAAGTTGACTGACTGGACTAACAAAGCAATGGCTGCTTTGATAATGGGCTCTCTGATTCTTATTGGTTGGTCGGTAAATAGATCAGAGCCATTATTTTTTATGCTTTATGAATCAATTTCTATTAAACAATTAACACATTAAATCTCTGTACTTGTTTTCGTATCAAAATTAGATCTATTTATGTCAGAGTGTCACGCTGCTGCAGCAGATTAGTGAGCATGCCTCACTTCAAGACAATTCCAATTTCAGTTTTGTTTCATCCAGGATTTCTTTTGACGAGTTTGCATGGTCTTCCTGTGCCCATGTAGGTTCTCTACAGGCACTCTGGTTTCCTTCCAGCACCCAAAAACATGCTCATTAAGTTAACTGGTGACTCGAAATTGTCCTTAGGTGTGAGTGTGAGCGTGAATGCTGGTCTGTCTTGCGATGTGGACCTGTGATGGGCTGGCGACCGGTCCATGGTGTTCCCTGCCCTGGATTATCTTTTTCATTTATTGTTAATATATATGATAATGTATCATACAATACCTTCTTCCATAACTATACCTTATTTATCTTATTTTGGCATCGTATCTCATAATTTTGACATTTTTTCTCCTAAAAATACTAGTGCACGTGCCCCACTCAAAGAAGGTTTCTGGTTTGCCTCTGTGTTAACCAGGGCCTTATTGTGTGGAGTTTGCATGTTCTCCCTGTGCATTCATGGGTCATTTCAAAACACTTGTCTTCCTCCTTCTCCCACAGCCCAAAAAACATACTTTTGGGTTAAATGGTGACTTCAGCCCCCTTCTAACTTTAAAAAGGTACAAGCGGTATAGACAGTGGATGGATATATGTAGGGGTGGGCAATATGGCAAAAATATCATATCACGATTTTTTGAAATAAAATCACGATCACGATTTTATCACATTTCTTTTTTACGCTGATTTTTCTAGACTAATTTGCATGTTTGACCATTTTTTCCCTATGTTTAACATATAAAACATGTAAAACCCTAAAAAGAAAAGAAATACAATTTAAGCCAAAGAAACTTTCTGAACAGTTTTTAATTTAAATAGTGCAGTTTTCATAAAAATGTGCAATAAATGTAAACATAAAAGGTAATGTACAACAATATCAACATTATCTCTTAAAGTGCAACACTTTAGAACAAATGTTATCTAACTGCAATGTCTATAATCTGAGTGAATAATACAGCTGCTGACATCTTCAAGCTTTTATCTTTCCACCATGGCTTCACGCTACATAACCAAACAGGAGATGATACCATGCACTGCGCGTAATGTGCTACGATTGGCTAGTCGGGTGCGCATAAAGTCTCTGCGCCCACACAGACGATCTGACGATCTTTCTGCTTTATGAGATCATCCCCATGTTATAATCCTTAACGATTTAATATCGTCATATCGCACACCACTAGATAGATGTTATAATTATGTTTATGTATCTTATAATGCATTCTTTCATAATTCAGTCAACTTGTTTTCTATCATATATGACATTTTATCTTATGGTTTTCTATAAAAAATACAATTTTTTATATTGTTTTTTATAATATGACATTTATCCTTAAATAACATGACAATGGCTTTATTTACATAATTTTGCCTTTTTGTATTGCTTTGGGTTTTAGGTAAAACAAGTGACTTTATATGTTCTTATCTAATTTTTTACATTTTGCTGAAATATTTTTTATGACAACTGTGAAACTATATGTTTTTCTTAAGGTCTTAATTACTTCATATCACAACCCTGATTTATGTAGGCCAATAAACACAGCTTAACACCACATGGGTCAACTGTCGACTAAATATCGCCCAAAAATATGACTTGGTGAACTCATGAAGTTTAGACCACAGCTGGTCATCCCTAAGTAGGAGGTGAGCAGACTTCAAAATAAAACCTGACATGGCGGTGGTCACTCACAGGACTTTCCCCGCCCCTAACAAATGATGCTTCATCAGACAGAAATAATATCTCTGCTTTATCAAAAGAAATGTGAAAAGTGCACTAGTAGGTTGGTTTTATCTGAGAATATGTCCATCATGTAGGAAGCTTTTCGGTCAGACAGCAGGTGAAGTCTAAGGACATGTCTACATAAGCTCATATCCCCTCCGCCCCCACCCCGAAATCTATCCACATTAAGTCTGCCGTAGAAAGTGGTAACAGAAACACCTTACCTCCTGCCGAGGTCCTCCTGTCTCTGACTTTGAGATGTACTGTCGAGCCTGTGGATTTCCTCGGACGGCTCCGTGTCGGTGCTCTGTTGTCCTGCGGTCCCTCCTGCCTCCTTGTCCCGTCACTCAGCCTCACACAGCGCCGGGACTCTTCCGGGATCTCCAAATTAAGCCACACGATGAACCTGAGAGCCACACAGAGCTCACAGGAGGACCATGACTCAGTGCTGCAGGACCCTGCCTGGGCAGCTCGTGTTAGTACCTCGCCGGCAACATGGCAGCCTCACAGAGTTCAGCTATAAATAAACCGGAGTGTCTGACAGGGGGAAATGTCTCTCCTGAGGGCAGGGGTCTGAACTTCAGGCATCACTGGGGTACACTCAGGGTTTGAGAAACAACTCCTTATGAGAGGGAGAATAAATAGTCATAATGTCCAGAACTATACAAGTTTGACTTAATGAATATAAAAGTCTTTCTCAAGCCATGTTCACACCTGAACTTAAGTTCTTACAAAATACTACATTTTTCCTCAGTGACTTGTGAAGCAGCCATATTTGACTCATTCTACAGAAACATGCATTTTTCTGTCCCTAGTCTTGAGAGAGATATTACTCTGGAAGAAAACAGTTTGTGTTAGAAGTATTTTATTTAAAAAACATATTATTTCAGCTATCACACTATTTGGAGCCATGAGCCTGGTAATATTTGCTTTTTAATCGATTATTTAGAACCCCAACCACAACAAAAGTGCTCGTCCCCACAGTCATTGATGGAGAGAAAGTGCTGTATTTTGAGTTTAAAAATGTGTTTTTCTTAAAAAAAAAAAAAAACTACAAAATTGTAGAAATAGCTATCAAATATATGATATAAATTAAATTTTAAAACAAAATGCCAATAAGCATTATAAAATATATTTAAAAGTAGTTGTCCCCTGCAGTCATGTCACTGGTGTTACCATGTGACAAAAGTATTTTATTTTGGAAAAAATAAATCACTCTGATGACATCACTTGACTTCCTTTGACCTCTTTCTTGAAGTTGAAGAGGGACCCTGGTAAGAAAACTGTCCTTTTCAGTTTTCAGAAATATTAACTTTTATCTCATGATTTCATATGGAGATTTTAGTTGACATCACTGGTGTAACCGACTTGATTGGCAGGAAATTGCAAACAAACGAATAGAAATGTATTTAGAAGACATAATTTAGTGAATAGATCAAGATTAGTAACATGCTGTGTCATGCTCTGCAGCAGCCATTTTGTTAAAGGGCATTTTGTGAAACTGTCACTGGTGTTACCTTTCCTATCGGTAACAATAAGGAACACCAGTGACAATCAGATGTGTGGATACACTTTATTAAAAGTTTAAATGTTAAAAAAGAAATAAAACAAAAGACATCTTGCCATCCCAAAAATCCACATTTCTGTAGAATGACCCATTTACCCCTCACTTTTCACAGTGTTTATCAAAAGCACAGGAGCAAAACTTCCTAAAAATTACACACAGAGGCCAAGAGGCATTCACATTCTTTGGAGGCGTCGGTGGCGCAGTGGGATAGTGTGCTTGGTCAGTGATCAGGAGGTTGCAGGTTCTGGATGACACATGGTGGCGATGTGTCCTTGAGCAAGACACTTTACACCAAGTTTCTCCCACTGCTGCATCAGTGGTGTGTAAATGGGCATGAAAGAGCATGAATGTGTTCGAGATACTGATGGATAACTAACATAAAAACTCAGAACCATCAGTGAGTGAATGTGAGACCTGTGGCGTGGAGCAGCTTTGAGTAGTCAAAAGACTAGAAAAGTGCTTATAAGCTGAAGTCCATTTACATTAAAGGGATAGTTTGGGACTTTTTTGAGTCATTCATTACCCTGAATACTAGTCACACTGACAAACAGCAGGTAATAGAGAGATTTAGGGGTGACAAAGTTTTATAGGCCAATGCAGTAGTTAGCACTGGTTCCCTCAACTGCAAGGCAAAGCCTACACAATTTTTCACTGAGGTTTGAATCATTGGATGGTGGCATACTTTTGTGACAATCTTGACAAATGAACCTACTTGTGATTTTCTTACTTAAACATGGCTAGTGTAAAAGCTTTAAGTATTTTAACTAGCACAATATTCTTTGTACACAGGACCTTGACAGAAAATAGATTAAGAGCAAGTAGGGGGAATTCATGCTACTTTTAAAAGCTGTTATGTTTCCTTTATTCATTCATCAAGCACAAACTTTAAGATCTGATGTGGGCCCATTTTCCTTTAGTTTTTTAGAGCTTGACACTAAGAATCGGCAGAGATGCCACAGTTGTTTTTGTAGCCCCTGGTTTAGGCACAACTTAAGTACACAAAGCTAGCGTTTCCTTCCACCAGAAGCATAGCTATTGAAATATGGCCTCACTGCCCTTCACCAGTTACACATATCACTACATCCCCAAACAAGATAAGTTCAATTTTAAATGTTCCAAAACATTTTAAAGGGATATTTCAAAGTCACATTATTACTTTATCCATTTGCGACAGGAGCTCACATGTTGCTGCAGAGCTACTGTCTGTCACTGTGTCTAGTTTTCAGTTTAATACTATAAACCTCATACTACCCCACTTCAAAAATCAAAAACTCCATTGAACTTTCCAAGGACATAACAGTATGTGTTTCACATACACACTAAGGCAAACATATAGTGCTGCTATCCCCACTGAGTCTGTGTGCACCTCTCACTAATATTACACATCAGATACAACCTCTAATAGTGATGCAAATGGGGTCAATTTGTTCCCCATCCAGTCTCCATAACATTCAGACTTATTACAGCTTGATATGGCAGTGGAACCCTCCTTTGCCTCATAAGACACCCTTTCTCACATGTACTCCTGACTTATCTTTTATGAAAACTTTGGGGTTTACTGTCTTCAAAATAACCAGACTTGCTTGCTCAAAACGAACAGATACACCAGATGGACTGTCTCAAATCTCCATGGGCACCATCACATAAAAAGTGATTGGGCAAAAAGTTTTGTCCATCAACTTCATTAAGGGCTAGTCAGTAACTTGCAGTGACCTGTTATTTTCAGCTCAACTAGTCCTCGTGTAGCACCTGCTTACTTGACATTAAAGATGCTGAAAAGCCTTCTTATTTTCTGACTAGGAACAACTGTTTCTGCTTAAATCTCTGCCAGGTGGACCGGCCAAATGACAGGAATGGAATCTGACTGATCATGCTGCTTTGCAAGGCTACTTCACACCTGTCCTTCAAGTATGAACCCTATCAGACAAAGCAGGAACAGCAAAGGGAGTGATAGAGAGCAACAATTAAAAAAAAAAAAAAATCAGGAGTGGTCAATATAATGAGTGGTCATGACTTTAAAGGGACTGTGAGGAGTTTATAAGTAATTACAAAAAAGTCTCACTTTTAGATATATGCCTGATCAAAATACACACTTTAAGATGAGTTTTATAGCATCAAAATAGGTTATCTATAGATGCTATTCCTTAGCCTTCCAGTCAGGTCGGACAGGACTGGACTGGCCTGGATACTCAACTTCGGGAACAAGACAATTAAAACTAGAGCAAATTTGTATTATTCTGACACGTCTTAGAGCACCGGGCTGTAATTAGCCATATATAGCCGGCCACAACTACAATAATAAGTTTTCCAAAAATTGCTTATTGTCACACATCAAAAACTACCGCTAAGTAACTAGAAAAAGATACATTACCTCGTCGATTTGCATCCTGTAAGTTGTTGAAAAAAGAAGTTGTATAGCAATACAGAGTTATGGTCAGAGCTGCATAACAACAAACACGCTTTGGATTGCAGACGTCTTTTGGTGCGTTCAAGTTGTAGTCAGAAGCAGGAATTGTGAGTTCCGAGTAGGAAACTGCAACTGGATCGCCCCCCGAAGTCTGAATTTCCTACTGGGAACTCGGTGAAAACCTCGCCACCCCCGAGTTGACAATCGAGGATGGATGCCCCCAGTGTGAACAGTTATTTAGCTCCTGTAATAATCAATTTATTTGCACTTCTGACTGGGGTGTGTCACTCTAGATCAGCTGTATACACAGTATTGTTAGACTTTTATTTACAAAAATGCTGCCATAGTGATAATCACATTCTTCATGTGATATTTGTGAACAACAACACAGGGCGTGCTAACAACAGCTAACAATAGCCTGGTAGATCAGCATGTTTTTTTCCGACTTCAACTGGAACGCCAATAAGTCAGAGATGATGTCACTCCCTGTTCCGAGGTTACTGTAACGAAGCATTATGACAGTTGCCCCGCGTGCTCAGGAGTAGCAGAGTCTTTACGTTGCCAGTAATAGATTCTCCTCATAGTCCCTTTAAACTATGTGACTTAAAACATTTGTCAGACCCCTTGCCAGACTCAAATCAGGTACCTAAAACATTTGTCAGACCCCTTGCCAGACTCAAATCAGGTACTGACCTTCACTTCATGGTCCTGAACCCACTTTTGCCAAAACCCTTTAGTATCTGCTGTGTTTGTTGTGTGTCTCTGTATTTCACTCTTCTCCACTATTTAAAGACCTATAACTTTACAAAAAGTATAATGACAGTGATTTGTCTGAAATAGTTTATTCAATGTGAAGTGCAGTAGTAGGACGTTACAACAGCACTTAAGCTTTTCAAGTCAAATGAGCTTTATTTTAAAAATGGTCAAGCTGGCAATTTGCCTTTAAACTGTTGACATATTTGGGGATGTAATGGCTGCTCAAAAATTGTATACATCACACTTTGTAAGACATTTAAGAGCTAATTTTGAAAATATGCTAGTACAACAAACTAAAATATTCTTTTTTAAATTCCTTGGTGTTTCCAATGCTGTTTCTATTTCAGCCTTTTGAACGGACCATTGACTATAAACATTGCCTCTCTGAAACTGGTACAGACCAAAGACATCTTCAAAGCCAATTTGGCCAATCCAAATCAAATTATCTCGTCTAATTATCTAAAATTTGAGCTCCGTGACTTTACCGCAGATGTTTCTGATATGACTTGGAGCATAAGCATGAGTCAGACACAACGATAGCTGCTGATTTTACACACTGGGCCTTGATGTGTCCATGCTTTGTCGTGTTCACAGACCCACAGTGAGACAGTTCATGTTTCACCAAAGACCAAAATACACCCTGTAGCTGAGCAAAAGAGGGCAGAGGCACGGCAGCACAGTCCCTCTGAAATCAATTATTGATTAGAGAACACGTATCTATCATTGATAGAGTCATGTGAGACTTTATTTGTGTGTTTTATCCATGTTAACTGTGGATTAAAATAATGTTTGAATAAAGTTGTCTTTGTATGTTTTACATTGACCAGGAGCAAAGAAGCACAATTGCAGTTGCACAGTCAAGAATGTTTGATGTAAACTTTCCAAAACTCTTGAGGATATTTGATGGTACTGTTCAGGGCACTTTAATGACAATGTGTAGATATTTTAGTATTTACCAATATTTCAAGAAATACCTCTTAATTTTCTTAGTTAAAGTTTTTGGCAAGTTTTGCTGAAACTATTTTGAGAACTTTGGATAACTTCAAATGTTTTTGTCTGACTTTTTGGAAACTTTGAAAGTTGACATTGGGGATACTTTGAGTAACTCTAAACATTTGGCACGATGACTGTTAGTTGTTTGTGATTGAAGTATTTAAATATTATCAATCTTTAAGAGATATTAAATATTAGTACTCCAACCACAGTAGAATTTATAATGAAAACTGTTAAAGACAGCTGGAACATTCAGGAATTTCCAAAGAAAATGTCCAGATTTAAATTTTTCCAAATTAAACTTTATACTTCTGGGAGTTTTAATTAAAGTTTTCTGAAACTTCAAATTTTCTTTTATTTTTGATGATTTTGAAAAATCTGTTGAGAAAAATTGGCTGAATTTTTTCTGAAATTTGAGGTATTTCAGTGTAATGTTGAGAAAATTTTGGGGACCTTCTTACCATAATTAGTTTCACTTAACTTGAGTGTGGCAGTTTAAAGATACCATTTGAATTATAGTTATCTTAACAATAGCCTCAAAAAGTTTGTCTGTGATGAACATTGTTGTGCTGCCCTGTTTTAAGCTGTAAAGTCCAGTGCGTAAAAGTCTGCAGATGTACATAAGCTCAAAGCTAGTGCTGGCACAATGTATCAAATGGACACATTAATTTTTAATATTGTAATCGGTCCCTTTACAAATAAAATAACTTAAATTGATAATAATGTTTGACATAGAGAAACACTGCTTTAATTTAGCGTAATTTTCCATAAACATTTTCAAAACACCTGGAATTATTCTATGACTAATACTTTGAAGATTTTTCAGTCACAATCATGTGGAAACATAGGGATTTCATAGAAAACTTCAGTGACATTTAAAGACATTTTTGAATTCCAGATTTCAATAAATACCTTTCAAATAGGTTTTCAAAAAGTAGAGTATTTTTCCTTTTTGGAAACTGGACTGGACAATTGTTGGAAACAATTGAAAGTTTTAATGAATACTGGGAAACTTTGGGAACAAAATTCAGGCCACTTTCCAGTAGTCTAACTGGTAAAATGTGATGTGTTGACGGTTGAAAAACCACCAATTTCAATCATGTTTCAGCTTGTGTCTGACACAAAACAAGTGTAAAACAAACAAAACACACACACAAGTTTTAAATATAATCTTTTATTTCAATTTTGAGTAAATGGTGTTGAAAGTAAAGGTTTCCATATCAACAGGACCTTTGCATTTAAATAGTAACACTTTACATGCCTTCATCCAGTGACAATGAAAAGCTTCCTTAAAAAGTTTTTTTTCATTTATTTTTCATATTTCCCTTGTAAGAAATAGTTCAAGTATAAAAATTCCCAACAGTGTAAAATAGCCCATCTGATGAAAATTAAGCAAGAGGAGCACAGCTACTGAAACCGACAACAACTATACATTCTAGTGGAGAAAGCAGCATATTTGCTTTTTTTTTTGTCAAAATTATTGTGTTTTGCCCTTGTCTAAACACAGAAGAGGCAGAGTACAATCTGCATGCAAACAGGCCTGCATTTAAATAAAGTTTCTTCCCCTACAAAAAGGCATAAAGGCATTGAGCTAATATTTGATGTCATGTTCTAAAGAATCACAAAATAAAAAATGAAAGTACAGTGCACATAACAGTATCTTAAATAAGTCCTACATCAACATTTTTGGTTGAGTATGTTAATAATAATAATAAAAATAATAATATTAATAATAATAATAATATTGATTACAATAATATCATTACTAAACTAATCAATAACTTATATATGCCTTGAGATGAGTACATAATATTATTAATACAGTACCACCACTAAGTCTCTATTCTCAGAGTGTCAACATAGTCAACCCTCAAAAATAAATATCTTAAATAGTAACATCTTTCTTTTTTTGTTTTTTCTCTCTTAAGTAGCATTAAAAATGTAAGGCACACAGACCAACATAACGTCAAAGAGTCCAACCCCGTCCCCTTCACGTCGCCTGGTGCTCTTCACAGACATGAGGCAGGCCAGTTGTTGGGTTGACTTCGGTAAAAGCATGTGTTCAGGTGCTTTTCGAACAAAAAGTTTGAAACTTTGAGTTCCAGGAACTCCTCTTAAAAGAACTAAATAGTTCCTCTGGCCCATTGTCATATGTGTTTTCACAGCACCCTAAAGTCCCCAAAAGATTATGTAAGTAAGCCAGTGATGTATGGAGAGACAATAAAGTAGCTACAATACACCACCAGTCCAGTGGGTGGCGATAAAGAGAAGATGCAGGCCACACAGCAAAGATGGCCCAATGTAATGTGATTGATAGAGACCATTATATTTTCAACATCACAGATAGCCTTTTATTGAAGAGGAGGTTCTGTTTGTGCTCGTTTTGATCCCGCTGTATTGACCCATTGATCATTAGCCTTTTTTCTCATACTCCTTTTTTTTTTAAACGAACATCCATGCCAGATAATCAGAGATTAAAAGGTCATTGCTAATGCTAAGTGAGGAGATGAAGCTGTTGGTAATGTTAACTGACCCTTTGTTAACCCTCGCCCCTCGATTTATCTAAATAGGTATGACAAAGTCTCTTGTCAGGCTTTTTTTATAGATCAATTTTATGTCAAAGTCACAATTACGATACAGCAGTTGCACACCTGCAGATGCCAGTAAGACTTTGTCAACATGTCGAGATAACTACAGGATGCAGTGAAGATTTCTGGTTATGGGGGAAATATCCAATTTTCCATAGGATGTCAGTGTTGGAAACTGAAAAACCATTGCTATGAATAAATGCCACTGAAGACACTCATTAAAGCAGTCCTTAGGCAATTTGTTGACTAAATGACAATAATTTAAGTTCATTCAGCAATAAAAAAGTTGATTCACAATCATGTTTTAAGTTCTATGACACATTTATGATGGTTCACATCAACTTAAGCTCTTTAGTTCTTTCCACTAACATGGTGTTATGATGTCAAGAGCAACCATTAAGATTGTATCAGACAATTCACTGAAAATCAGCCTTTTACTAGGTTACTTTTTCAACCATTACACTCTGCAAAATGTTTGGTCCCAAATTCACAAAAGCATCTGATGAATCTCAGTATACAATGTCCTGGACATGATTGCAAAGTATGAAAGCATTGATAAGTTTGTGTTCCTGAGTTTTTCTCTAGTATGTTATCTTTCACAGATTATATGCAGATGTCTGCCCACTGTAACTCTGTCCTCTTAGTAAATAGTTGACTCACTGAGCCCATCAAGAATATGACTCAAAAATCCTCCCATATTGTCTATCACTAAAACACTGCCACTGTGAACAAACACAAAAATGGTTGATTTGAAAATACTAAAAAAAAAATCCTAAATCTTACTAACCTGTATATTCATTTATGTTGATTAATATTATTATTATTGGCCTCAGTAACAGAATAAAGACAAAGATGCATCAGCGTGTATGAAAATAACCTTAAAATCCCTAAAATTAGTTTAGTTGTGTAAAATCTGAATATGAATAACGTCTGACACTTTGATGTAAGGCAGGAGCTGAAGTGAGTCTCTGCTTCACATCCCAGCATTATTTAGTTAGTTAAGTGCAGTGTAGCTATGGTAGCGCTAGTTAGCTAAAGTCACACAGTCAACATCGTTTTCAGTTAATGCAACTAGCTATGTGAATTTAGTAATTTCGCTTCAGTAGTCTACATTTGACCTAATTCTCATTAAAATAGCCTGACATTCAGGTAGTTTGAATTACCGATGTGGTTGTCCTCAGGCTATTACAAAGCAGGCAGTTCCCAAAGATGTCCATTAGTCAAGGGAATGGGATGGAAAATACTTCACACTTATGATGTGGATATCTGAAGTCACTGCTACAATCAGCCCTAGCACAATTTTTAATGCTGTTTATCTAACAAATTTAGGTCACAGTGTAAATACTGTGCACTTAACAAAACACTTTTACAATGTTAGTCTACCTGGAAGTACCCTAGTGACAGTTTTTATGAAAGGTGACTATCTGATTGGTGGGCCAGAGAGTTAACAAAGGGTCATTTAATTAGCTATGGGTAACACAGGCTAGTGGCACCCAACTTTGGTAAATTTTGTTTTAAATTCATCTCCCAATTTAATCTGACTATAACCCTGAAGGGATTTGCAATAGTCACATAATATTTTTTATTTCAAAGCGTTTTTATGAGAAACCTGAGGGAGAAAGGTTGGTAAAGAGGCAACAGTTAACTGGGTTGCTGTTCATTTGTTTATTGCATCAGCTTAAATGCATGTAGCATGCAGTGGAACAAGGTTAGCGATTACTTTTTTAACAGCATTTCTCCCTCATTTTGGCATAAACATGCACCGTTGCCAAAACAAAGTATCAGCACCACAGAATCCTCCCACAAAAGTCCCTGGGCATTTGGAAAGGACTACCCTACCAGCAGGGGGGGCATAACTTTTCAAGGTCAAATCAATTATCCCTGAACTTAATTGGACCCCTGTTCCTGCTGTAAAAACCCACAGAGTTCCTCAAAGATCCCCACCTCCTGGGGGAACTCCTGCTGTTGAAGAGCACCTTTTGTAAGTGTTTACCTGACACCCAGCTACAGCAGCACAGAGGTGGAAGTGCTGACAGCTGCAGGCCTGAATTGGTGAGGTGGGGGCTTTGTGCTGGGTGGAGGGCTGTGAAGTTGGTTCCCAAATGGGCCCGGCCAGGGATTAAAATGTGACAGCTCAACAAACGAGCACAAGTGATGCGTTCTTTCCAGAGCGATCTGTCTGTGTGGCACTAGAGCGGCTCTGTCCACCCCCACCAGCAGCTGCTCCCTCCCTCTCTTTCTCTCAGCCTTGTCCGTCCAGAGCCAAAGAGAAACACAACTGTGCTGCCATTGTCTTTGACCGCTATGTGTGCAGCATGTGTCGCTGTATGTGTGAGTGAGTGAAACATGTGGAAAAGCAACTGATTTAGTGTTTCTCATTGTCTGAAGCCATGTTCAACCTCGCTCCTTTTGTCAGTGCGTTTGTTTTGTTTGCCAAGTCCCCCTTTTAGTCCAAGAATAGAGTCAGAGTTGATGACATTTTCAGTTTTTTGTTCTTTCTTTGTCATTTTGTCTCCTTGTGATTCGCTTTCTTTGCATAGGTCAAGAGGTCGAGACACAGAGTAAAAAAGGGACATTCAGCATCAGGAAGGTAAAAAGGTAGTTCTTCAAATGTGTGTGACACGATGAGTTAGGACTCCTCGACTTCCTGACAGAGGTCACTTTATCGTAGCTAACACTTTGGAAACGGTTCCATTTCCCTGATTATCAGAAAATATTTACTCGAAAAAATATGCATTTGAAAAGACAAAAAAGACAAGAAAAACCCCCATTGTCTAACAATAATTATAATAAATATAAATGTTATGAGGGCATTAAATAATCAAAATAAAAGATGAAGGAGAACAGTTTCCTTAACCAACGTTAAGACAGCAATAGGACTGAAAGGCTTAGTTCAACATCTACACCAACCACAGGGATTAGTTCCTGCATTTTCTCTAGAAATAAGTACTCTATTACAATGATAATAGTAATGATAATAATAATTATTGTAACAACAATAACAATAATAATAATAATAGTAATAGTAAATCTCTTTCCATTATTTGTTCTGCATCTTTTTTTCTTTTTCTCATTTTTGGTTGAAGCACAGCAAGTTGGAAAGTTACTGTAAAAAGTTTCCACCTCACCATCATCACCATATCACTACCACCACCATCATCATCATCACCATTAGAGCAACCCTGCCTCAGAGTCGCTGACACGCTCACCCTTAAGGCCACCACTGCTTCCATTTCCTTTGCTGCCCCTTCTCATGATCAAATAGCTGTGGCCGGGGCCTGGCCTCCTCACCGAACATGTCCATTAGCTGCAGTGTCTGCTACTGCATGCGGTCAGCTTGCAGCTGCTGAGGCTGATACTGACCGAAAGCTGCAGCTGCGGCGGCAGCTGAGCCGGGAGCTGCGGCGGCCAAAGGCTGCTGAACTGCATAACCGTAGCCTGCAGTAGCCACGTAGCCTGCAGCAGCTGGAGATGCAGCATATGGATACTGCTCATATGCAGCAGCTGCTGCAGCACTGGCAGCAGCTGCAGAATACTGAGCGTAGGCAGCTCCTGTGTAGTCGATGTAGGGTGAAGTAGCAGCAGCAGGTGCAGCGGCTGCAGGTTGCACATGTGGGATGACCACACTGGGCTGAACAAAGGCTTGAGGGTACACATAGTGGGCCGGGATACTGTGAAGCAAACACACATATGACAGGTTAGTTTGATGTTCAGTTCAGTTGGTCCTTCCCTAATATCCAAACCCAGCTCCGCCAAGTCCCTGTCCACCCACTACCCACCAATAAGCCCCAATCCCCCAGTCAAGAACACCAAGGAAATGCCTGCTAGTAGGGATTAGAACAGTACATAGGGTTGCCAAAATAGAAATCTCTCTGTGAAAAGAAAACAGGAAGTTGAGGTAGTTTGAACTGCTGATGTGTTTGACCTTCTGGTCTCTCAAATCTTCTACAAATGATAACAACTGGAAGAGGTAATGGTCTGATCTCGTTGTGCAACAACACAAGAATCATTTTCGATTTTGTAGTTTTGGACAAACAACTTTAAAGACTCCAGATGACAGGAAAAAAATGACCTGATTGTCTGTCACCTCTGGGATTTGGCTGTGGTGGTGCTGTCCCACCGCCTGCCGGAGGGTGGGCAGGTGGGGGAGGAGAGAGGGAGGCTTACAGTGCAGGGGGGTTGGGATGTGGACAGAGGAGATGAGCCAAGAGAAGCATTGTGAAAATGTCACTGCCACTTTGACAGCTGGACAGTTTTCAAAAAGGGACCCTGCTGGCCATTTCCCCCTCTGTGTTGGGACAAAAAGCCTGGGAGGCAGAGGGGGGAGTCGGGACTAGGTTACCACCCAGAGGGATGTTTCGATTAAATAAACAATTATGAACAATGAGCACATTTTGCCCTCAGTGACATAGCCTTATTTCAGCCCCAGACTCCAGGAGGCCTGGAAATCCAAATAACTCAGCACTTTAGGGGATATGCAAGAAAAAAGATGAAGGGGTATTCACAAATTTGAGGATCTGATGTTCAAAGAAACAACCATCCCTCCTCTAAAAGGATGAAAGAAGAGACAAATTAAATTTGTTTATAATTTGAGTCAAATGAGAAGCATCAACTTTCAGTGAAATAACTTTATGTCTGCCGCAAAGGCCTCAGCAACTTCTATGTGACTGGGTAAATTGAAAGGAGGCTGGCTTTGAAAATGGAGCAACAAATACATAAAAGGAATCAGCAAAGTCTGCGTAAATGATCAACAGGTGATTGCTTTTTTAATTCTGTACTGGGAGAGAAGAAAACAGCTGTAGTAAATCATAAAGTTTGAAATGCAGGATCTATCTTGGCAACCCTATAGTCAGCACTCCATTATCCAATCCAACCAACATCTCAACCCAAAACAGTGCGCAAAGGGAAAACAGGAAAAAGAACAGCAGCAAGGCATCAGAGAGGAAGAATTAAGTAATAATAATAATAAAAAGTCCACCTAAACTACACTGATGTGACACAACGTGTACACACATACACCCACGTATATGCACAATCACAAGCACAGACAGATTAGACTGGAGGTCAGAGACAAAATGTTCTTATTTGAAGTAAATATAGCCCACAACAAAAGTATTCACGTCCATAATGTCCTACTGTTGTAGTAATGGTCAGGAAAGAGTGCATTTACGCTAACTTTGTCGCTGTAAAACATTTGAAACAACAGACTTAATTAAAATTTTATATTCATTTGAGGATTTTCTTGCAAAAACCTCCAAGACTACATTTACTACTGCTAACACAAGCATTTGATTAAAGGTACCAGCTAGAAAATTATATTTTTTCAAACAATGTATGTCTTGAATTTCTTCATTTTATTTCAATAAAAACACCAATAATAAACAAACAATAATAACATACACACCAAAAAAATCATGTTCAAGTGTGTTAGTATTGGTGAGCTAACACACTTGTTAGCTAAGATTATGATAACTTTCTTTAACATGCCCGTTCTGACAAAGTCACCTGGTTAGATACAGGGATAGACAGACACAGGCAACTGTCTCTTACTCCACTACATTAACTTATGTTGGCAAGATTTAAGCTTTCATATTATACAAGTTTGCTGAGCAGCAAGATAATGGAATAATTGCCTATTTGCCAGATTACATGTCTTAATATATAGCCTACTATTTGAAAAGTAAAGGCATAGATACATGTTATATTTTTAATAAATAAGTTTTTTATTCTTGATTAGTCTTGACAGCTATCATCAGCATTGTTACATAGCTATGAAGCTATCTTATTTTAGCCCACCATCACTAGCGAACTGTTAAAATATCAAACAGTAATGTTAGCTGTAAGTGGAGAGATGATGCTAACTTTACCTTAGGGTTACAAAAAGAGTTTTCATATCGAACTACAACCTGATGACCCTCCAAATAAAGTGGTTCAGCCACAGTAGTGAGTTAGCATTTAGCACTTCCAGGTTACCAAGGCAGAAAGTATATGGGATTTGAGATACTGTTTTGATTAAATGTCTGAAACAAAGTTTGCAATTAACACAAATGCACAAGATTTCAAAGTGTGATCAGAAATAATAAGATACATCTAACAGCGAAATGAATTTTCAAAATTCATTTCGCTGAAAAAAACAAAATAATAGACGAGGACCCTGCTGCAATCATTTCTGATCTTTTTTTCAATAAACAACAATTCATATACCATTGCCACAGCCACAAGGACCAACTATATTGTAATTCGAATAAAAGGAAACTCTAAAGCAAGTCACAACAAGATGTTATACATTGAAAATCTTGTAGTTGCTTCTAATGGAACTGGCATGTTGTAGTTTCAAAATGGCGTAATAGTAGCTTTTCACTCTTCCAAATAACATTTAAGCTTAAAAAATGGTCAAAAGTAAGTTTGTTGTTTGTCTACATTATCTCAAAGACAGTGTAATTTTCATATAATTATAACCTTACATATGCAATGATAAAAATTTTATTAAAAAATCCCAAAGGCTAACTTTCGCACTGGCCCTCTGATACTTTCTCATACTTCAATCAATCAATCAATCAATCAATCAATCAATCAATCAATATTTGTATAGCGCCACTTCATAACAAGTGTTATCTCAAGACACTTTACAATATAGCAGGCTGAAGACAAACTCTTCATTTTATGGATACACATATATGCATAGATACATATACATATATATACATCCAACACCCAACATGAATCCATTTAGCCAATCATGAATCCCTCCACCATGGCGCAAGAAAACCTTCTGTTAAGCAGCAGGAAATCTTGAATGTAGATCCCAGTCTCATGATGAACAGCAAATCCACACTATGCTGTGTTGGGTGTGTGGGTGAAGGAAGGGAGGTGGGCAGAGACAAATGGGCTAAAGTAAGAACTAGAGCTAGTAACAGATCCATGGGCCAATCATAGACCTGCCATCATTTTTGTTTCGACAAATTTATTGGTTAGCTCCTTGAGATGTAACATCTCGTTTTCAGAAGCGTCTTCATGTCTGTATGAATTTAGAGAGAATTTTATATAAGTATGATAAAAAAATAATCATGAATATTGAATTTAAATTAAATTAACACTGAATAATATAAGAGCATCAAAATGAGA
This sequence comes from Scarus forsteni, assembly GCA_036419115.1. Classification (NCBI taxonomy): domain Eukaryota; kingdom Metazoa; phylum Chordata; class Actinopteri; order Labriformes; family Labridae; genus Scarus; species Scarus forsteni. The sequence continues at coordinate 636,196 of JAZDUH010000458.1, forward strand.
ATTAATAGGTGATGTATTTTCAGCTGACTTCATTGGCAAAGGGTTTATAACAGTGATACCCTCTTTACTTGAGTTGGAACATAGACTTTATTTAACTTATTGTGATTTATTAGCTTCTACATGTGCTTGTACTTCTTAAATATTTCTTTATTTAGAAAAATAAAGAAAGAGAAATACACTTAATGTAGCCATGGCATGTTGGTGATGTTTGAGGCTGTGACTGAAAGATATACACATTTTATATAAATATTTCCCAAAAGTAAGCTGCTTCTTGAGTGTTGTATCCCAGGTTTTAACTGTTATTTAAGTGCGTGGTTTATGGCATGATTTGGCAGACTATTGTCAGTACAAGCATGTTTTGACCATGAGAAATTCAACAGGCTGAGTCAAAAGATTATTCTCAAGTCCCTTGGGGTAGCCCTGTTGGGGAAAAAGGGAGATTAGATTTATCGCAATAACAGGGACCCTATTTCCTGAACCATATTTTCAGTACAGTAACCTTGCAGTGCAGATGGATGAACTTGGTTCACTGTCTGTATTCAGGAAGATCCATCTTGCCAAGCTACAACCTAAAATGATTTTGAGCAGCCCAAAGTGGCACGGTCCAATCAGCATCCTTTGGAGTAGGAAAAAGTGGGCACTACGGGCAAGATGACACTAGGAAGGGTCTGAGATTAGCATAGATGTTGACAGTTTCAGCAGCAATTCATCTTATTTAATGAAAAACAAATAAAAACACTGCAAACTTCTCTATTGAAAGGATATTTCGTTCCACTTTTGACATGTTTTAAAGAGAGTTAGTTCTAAGAAGTTTTTAAGATTTTTTTCTTATGCTGCGCCACCTATTATGTTATCTGATTGGCCCAGAAAGAATGTGATTGATGGAACAATCATCTGGATATGCTTTGAAAAAGTTATGCCCACTTCTAGACACTTTCTATGGGCTCGTTCCCAGATGGTCAAATAAAAAATACCGAATAGTTCATCTGGTGTGTCAGGTTTACAGTAGTGTAATAAGTTGTTATACATGTCTCTGTGTGATTGTGTTCATGTTACAAGAATGTTGTATTCATACAAGCCACCAGCCATTGAGGTTCAGGTCTAAATAAAGTTTCTCTGCCCTGATGCTTGAAGTCTGCTGAGGGAGGGAGTGAAAAGGCAAACTGAGATGACAGTATATGATATATGTGAGTTGAGAGCCTTGTGTGTGATGTTGGTATGACAGCTGCTCGAGAATGTAAATGAAATCCCCCAAAACTTAAATAGGGTTAAAACTCAATCAATCAACCAAATTATTAAAATATTTAACTTAGATATTAAACTTTTTAAAAGCAAACACTATTGCTGCCTTTCTTTGAGTAGCGGGGCCAGGAGTCTGAGGCATCAATAGGTTAATGTCTTGGTTTCATAACATAAATTGCACGAAAGTGCCTATGCAATACAATGATTTGCAAATCCTTTTCAACTTATATTCAATTGAATACACTGCATAGATATTTAATGTTCGAACTGAGAAACTTTATTTTCTTTTGCAAATAATCATCAACGTAGAATTTATGGCAGCAACACATTGCTAAAAAGTTGGCACAGGGGCATTTTTACCACTGTGTTACACCGCCTTTCCTTTTAACAACACTCAGTAAACGTTTAGGAACTGATGAGACCAATTTTTGAAGCTTTTCGGGTGAAATTCTCTCCCATTCTTGCTTGATGTACAGCTTAAATTGTTCAACAGTCCGGGGTCTCCGTTGTTGTATTTTACGCTTCATAATGCGCCACACATTTTCAATGGGGGACAGGTCTGGACTACAGGCAGACCAGTCTAGTACCCGCACTCTTTTACTACGAAGCCACGCTGTTGTAACACGTGCAGAATGTGGCTTGGCATTGTCTTGCTGACATAAGCGGGGGCGTCCATGAAAAAGACGTTGCTTGGATGGCAACATATGTTGCTCCAAAACCTGTATGTACCTTTCAGCATTAATGGTGCCTTCACAGATGTGTAAGTTACCCATGCCTTGGGCACTAATACATCCCTATACCATCACAGATGCTGGCTTTTAAACTTTGCGCCTATAACAGTCCGGCTGGTTCTTTTTCTCTTTGGTCCAGAGGACACGACGACCACAGTTTCCAAAAACAATTTGAAATGTGGACTCGTCAGACCACAGAGCACTTTTCCACTTTCAGTCCATCTTAGGTGAGCTTGGGCCCAGCGAAGCCGGCGGCGTTTCTGGGGGTTGTTGATAAATGGCTTTGGCTTTACATAGTAGAGTTTTAACTTGCACTTACAGATGTAGCGACAAACTGTAGTTACTGACAGTGGTTTTCTGAAGTGTTCCTGAGCCCATGTGGTGATATCCTTTACACAGTGATGCCGGTTTTTGATGCAGTACCGCCTGAGGGATCGAAGGTCACGGGCATTCAATGTTGGTTTCCGGCCTTGCCGCTTACGTGCAGTAATTTCTCCAGATTCTCTGAACCTTTTGATGATATTACGGACCGTAGATGATGAAATCCCTAAATTCCTTGCAATAGCTCGTTGAGAAATGTTGTTCTTAAACTGTTGGACAACTTGCTCACGCATTTGTTCACAAAGTGGTGACCCTCACCCCTTCCCTGTTTGTGAATGACTGAGCATTTCAGTGAAGCTGCTTTTATACCCAATCATGGCACCCACCTGTTCCCAATTAGCCTGTTCACCTGTGGGATGTTCCAAATAAGTGTTTGATGAGCGTTCCTCAACTTTCTCAGTCTTTTGCCACTTTGCCAGCTTTTTTGAAACATGTTGCAGGCATCAAATTCCAAATGAGCTAGTATTTGCAAAAAAAACCCCACAGTTTACCAGTTCGAATGTTAAGTATCTTTTTTTTGCTGTGTATTCAATTAAATATAGGTTGAAAGGCATTTGCAAATCAATGTATTCTGTTTTATTTACGATTTACACAATATGCCAACTTCACTGGTTTTGGGTTTTGTACTTCACACAAAGACTGTATCCAGGCATTTAACGTTTGGACAGAAATTTACTGAAATTTATAAACATAGGAGGCCTTTCTGTTTTTAGGCCCCCTGCAACAGTCACTTGCCATGCTTAAATGGCCCCTGCTCTGCTTACTTGACAGATAGAGACACTAACGCGCCGTCACCAATCCCCCCAACACACACTCATACACACAACCCGGTTTCATGCGACTGCAGTGTCAGCATTCGGGGCTTTGTGTGGCACAATGGGTGCACTTGTTTTCCTTAACACCACAGACCCATGTGACGATAGCTCGCTCCGAGAGAATGAGAGAGGGAGAGAGAGTGAGGGAGAGACATCCAGACATTTGTTTGTGTCACACTGTGGACAAAGACACACAATCAGAGGCCAAATCTGTACTATGGTTAGAGTGCACATATGAACTGATAGGCCTGTCTGTCATTCATAAAACATCTACATACATACTTCCTCTGGTTAATGTCCACAAGTCTGTACTGAGAGGAAGAGCAAAAAGAGATTGAAGCTGAAAAGAGGACAGAACAGTTGTGATGGTGTGACAAAGAATAAGCTGAAAGAAAAACAGAGTGGATTTGTTATGGCTGATTCAGACTGGATGCATGATGGCAGCAGGTTGTGTCAGCTCCAGCTGGCTATGCAACAGCTTTCACACCAGGGGTATGTGTGCTGGCCTTGTCTACCTATTGCAACAGACCAGTCTGTCTTAAGAAAGTACCACAATAAATCTCCCAACTACTGGTTTATTCATTTTATAACTGAACCAGAAAACGCCAAATTAAAGCTTGGCAGATTTCTCCACAGAAATCTCAAAGCTGGCTCTTATTAAAGAGCACAAACAGCAGTGCAACCATGCTTTGTTAATCTTCTCTGTGACACATTCAGCCAGTATGGATCCACTTCTTTGTAAAAACAACGTATATATGACTCTCTGTCTGTCATTTTCCTGTCTGTTTTGGCCACAAAGCCAGACTCTTATTCTTTGTCTTTGTCTGGGTCCATCGCATGGTTGAGACAGAGCTGGTAATCTAAAAACCCAATCATGTTGATCAAAATGAAACTTTATGAAGCAGCTGTAACTAGACAAAAACGCATGCAGTCTGAAATAGCCATAACTCCTCAGTTGTGTCAAAGTTAGACCTTGTCCACACAAGCAGGTAATTTCTTGGTAGCTTTCAGTCATGTGACCAGTGTGAAGAGTTGGGGGCAAAAAGTGTAAGATAGCCATGGACACTGTGTGGAGCTGTGACACAGGCTTTTTCGATTTTTATATCCTCAAAATGATACATGTTTGTAACTCAGATGTTGCTGAAAACACAGCAAATGAAGATATTACAATAAATTGTAAGTTTTGGGCACTTTGGACTCTGGTACAGCCCCTGAACATTATATAGCACTTTAAAGAGCACAGCCTATGCCAGAACATCACTACAAGTAAGTTTATATGTTGTTGGGAGATTTGTCTCCTGGCATCATGGGATGAACATCTGCAGAAATATGGCCAGGGGACTTATTTTCAATGTGTTTGCATAAATAATTGCTTTTGGAAAGTCAGGAACAGAAAATCAGTCACAATCAAAACACGGGTGAGTAGAAGGCTAACTAGTTTGATATATATTTTTCAAGAAGTAGCGGGAAGACTGTCAGCTATCATTACAGCTAGTGTTTCTGGGCAGTAATTTTGTTAATGGATGTAATATGCCTATCACTCAGCTCTAGGATTTTGTAAATATTCAGGTCAATGTTTTCAGCTTTACTGCTTTGGTGACATACAGACAGAGGATGTCTGACAGCATTATTCTCCTACTTGCTCCTCTTTGGGTTTTCTCTCTGAGAGAGAGCTCTTTAGAAGTAAAGTCCCGGCTTGTGCCCATAAAGATTAGTGCTACCATGTGACATCAGACAATATTCCATGATACTACTACTACTACTACTACTACTACTACTACTACTACTACTACTACTGATAATAATAATAATAATAATAATAATAATAATAATAATAATAATAATCATAATAATAACTTTGAACAGCAGAGAGAGTCATCTACTACCCACCAGGAGAGTCTATGAGTGTGTAAAATCATATAAAAGCAATCAATGGTAAACAACAATGTCCCTGACATGAACATTTTCATGCCATACTTTTGCAGTGAAATTTCACTTTCAAAGGATAAGTTCGGTTTCGACAGCTTTCACATTGGTTATAGAATGAAGTAGAACAATATACTCACCCAGAAGGCTTTCCTGACCCAAACAGTGCTTCAGGAGATATTTAGATTCAAAAACGAGCAGCGGACATCCGTATAATGGTAGAACACGGGGCATGCATAGCGCCGCTCCTAGAACTGCATTAATCGTCCAAAAACTCATTCATTGCTTCAATATTTCATCATGGTCCGCTCGGGCTATTCCTTCCAAGACAGTCTGGGGTCGCTCCACCCATGTTTTTGTGACTGTGCTGACCTCTGAACTGGAAACTTTCTTCACGGCTGCCGCGCATGCGCAGTATGGCTTCCTTTCTATGAGCTCCTCATCTGTAAACTCTGGCTCGAAACTGTAAGGACACCCATCATATTCAAAGTTCTCGTCCACAACATCTTCATCTGATAGATATTCGTCCATTTTGCACAAAACTGGAAGAAGAAAGTTGTTGATTAGCCGGCGGTCGCCCCTGAAACAATGAGCCGTACTGCGCATGCACCGCAGCCGTGAAGAAAGTTTCCAGTTCAGAGGTCAGCACAGTCACAAAAACATGGGTGGAGTGACCCTGGACTGTCTTGGAAGGAGTAGCTCGAGCGGACCATGATGAAATATTGGTGAAACTAATGAGTTTTTGGACGATTAATGCAGTTTTAGGAGCGGTGCTATGCATGCCCCGTGTGCTACCATTATACAGATGTCCGCTGCTCGTTTTTGGATCTAAATATCTCCCAAAGCACTGTTTGGATCAGGAAAGCCTTCTGGGTGAGTATATTGTTCTACTTCATTCTATAAACAATGTGAAAGCTGTAGAAACCGAACTTATCCTTTAAGATTGTCCAAGCTAACCTTGCATGGCAGCTGGAGCCATCTGATTCAATGTCTGTAATCTGGCAGATCCATTCTGCCAGGCTTCTGCCTACAAAGATTGTGAGAGGCCCAAAGTGGCACAGGCCAATCAGACTACTTTAGAGCAGGAAGAGGTAGGAGCTATGAGCAAGACAACAGCGAGAAGTGACTGCTCAAAGAGATGAGCACAGATGCTAACAGCTTCAGTGGCAGTTTAATCATCTAGATTTGCTTTTCAAAGGTTCTGCCCATTCCCCAACACTTTCTATGGTCTCTCTCCCAGATGGACAAGTATGCTGAAAGATCCTTCTGGTGTGTCAGGTTGTGTCCAATCAGCTTTTGTCCAAAACTGCAGACGCTGGCAGTGGGGTTTGTTCTGAGTGCAGCATGAAACAGTATTCTCTTCTAAGTTTTGAAATGTTTGCTATAGTACAACTCTCACGTAAGCAGATACAGTATGATCACTTCACACAGAGGAGGAAGTGGGGCACAGTGTGACGTTACAAGCCCAAAACAGATTTTTTTAGTCTTGGTCATGTGAACACGGTACACACAGTTTTAGAAATTTCACTCTGGAAAAAGTTTTCCAAGATGTGATTATTCAGTAACTTAATAAGTGCTTTGCATGTGTTTGTAAGGTCAAACTCACAGAGAAAGCTACATGTCAAAAATACCCATCTACATGTGGACTAGGCCTAAGAAAATGCTAACAACAAAATGAAGAAAGCACACACAAGCAGTAATGGGTTTGTTACTTTGAGGGTATAATGTCATAAATGGGTTACAGAAAGAATAGATGGAAGAACAAATCACACAAAAATTCACCACTCACTCCAACAATAACACATAACGACACATAAAACATTACACATCCTGTTAAAAAAACCACAGGCTGGAATTAATTAAAAAAAATAGATTTCAAACAAACTTTGCTCAACCTTGGCAAAGTTAACACGCTTCAACAAAAACGAAAAAAGAGCACCCCAAAAATTCAATCAATCAATCCAACGTATTTCTATGTGAATAAAGTAGGAAAGCACACGGTTTAGCTAACAACACCACTTCATAACTGCACACAAAGCTCTAAGTTCTATTAAAAAAGATCAAAATCCACATACATGCATCTATAATCACCATTTCAAGAGCTTGTTTGTGTGTGTTTGAGTTTACGGGTTATTCCTTTTCTCTGATCTGTGATAACGCTCGCTGAACTATTCCTCAAACCAGCAGAGTTAGCTTAACCGAGAGCGAGCCTGTCGGACCAGAGAAAGATAGACAGCATTGAGTCAGGCTGGTAGTTTCCATCATTGTCCACTCACACTCACCACACAACACACACACATCAGTATGAACATACACTCTCATACATTTTTTCAGACCAGCAAACTAGAAAAGGCAGTTTGCCTGGCTGTTTAGTGATGGCAAAATTTCACACAACTTAGAGTCCATGTCAAATGATCAGCCATTTATGACAAGGAGAAAAGAGGATAAAATCTTTGAAAAATATTTAAAGAGTAATTCTGTTACAATAATGAATTACAATATGTTGATAATTCAGCCTCTAAACAAACAATCCTGACATCTGTCTTGAATGTGTATAAATTCATTAGTACTTACCCATAAGGTCTCTGGATGAACGCAGGGTGAATTTGGGGAACACCAAAAGTAAAACCTAGAAAACAAACAATTTAAGGAGACAAAAGGGTGAATTCACGCAGTTCATAAGTTAAGTAATTACACATTTTGACTTCATAGCAGCTGAATAGAAAACACATCATTGTCTATATTTGCACAGAAAGGCTGAGATTAGTCTTTGACTTGCATGTGTAATAATGTAAGGGACTTAAAACATATACACAAAAAAACACAAAACATACATAATCCTTATGTCCCCCCTCTAGAGACATGCATATTTTTGTTTTAAAGTTTATTGTTCCATTCATAATCCAAATGGCATTGCAAGTAATTTGACAGGAATTTGCCTCATAAGAAATTTTGAAATATAAACTCCAGCTTTTGTTGGGTTAAAGTGTCATGTGGAATTACAGTGATCCATTTTAACCCAAACCTTGTTCAGGAGATGGACCTGCCTGATTAAATGTCTATGAAGGGTAGATCCATTTTGCCAGTCTCTAATCTACAACGATTGTGAGCTGCTCAATCAGAGTCTTATAGAGCCGGAAGAGGAGGGATCTTACATAGATGTTAACAGCTTCACAAGCAGCTTTTTAGGATCTGGGCCACATTTCGTAATTCAATGAAAACAAATAACACTCCAAACTTTTCCATAGAAGGGATATTTTTGCTCCACTTCTGACATCTTGATGAGAGTTTGTTCTACAAAATGGGTTATGTTCTGTAGCACAGTAGCACCCACCTACTATATTATCTGATAGGCTCATAATAAATATGATTGACGGATCAATTGTTCAATCACCTGCTGAATAAGCATCTGAAAGCTTCAGCCCTCCCCAAACACTATTTATGGGCTCTTTCCCAGATGAGATTGTAAGTGTATGGTGTACAATGTTAATTTACCTAGTAAAGCTCAAACACAGACAGATTTAAATCCTGTGAATTTTGATCATATGGCCTATATATGATAAAAAAAACATGAAATGTCTCATTAATGCTTTTAATATGCAGGCATGGCATCAAGGCAGTTTTTTACTGGTTTAAACAAATGGCCCCATGTTTTATTTTAGTTCAACAGGGTAAGTAAATGAAAGTTGCCCGGTGACCAATATGGAATTTAAAAATTAGTTTTCTTCTTTAAACTGACACAGGCACAAAATAAGTATTGTTAATGAATATGGACATGTCCTACCTGTGTCAATCCACAAAAAACACCTTGTGGGATTTTGTGTTGAGGAAACAGTCATTTTAAAGTTGTTTTAATTGCCCCTTAAAAGAGTTCAAGGGCACAATGTACAAAACTAGCATGAAAGGGGTTGAAATTCAGAAAAAGAAAATATATTTAAAAGTGTGTTGTTGAAATACTTCAGATGGTTAAAACAGAACATAGTATTATTTCAGAATATTATAGCCAAAGTTTTGGGTTGCAGTGAACTAAGTGTGATTTAATCAATAGGTGACACAGAAATAAAAACACTGAAATTTGTTTTGTTGGTTGCCAACATGATATGTCAACCCCACTTGTATTATTAATTTTGTACTGAAAATTATTTTTTTTAAATTCCAATTAACCCTTCAGTGGCAGTGAGCATGGATGGCACTGTAATGCAGCAGGTAGTGACTTAAAGCAAAAAGGTTGCTTAGGTTCTCCCTGAGCATGTGTGGGTTCTCACAGGTAAACTGGCTTCCTCCCACAGGCCAAAAAACACAGCTGTTAGGTTAACCAAAGAGTATTAATTGCCCTTAGAAGTTGGTAAATGGCATATAAAGGGCTGTGAAAACATCTGATGCGGTAAAAAGATTATATTTTTAAAATAGTCCATTTACACCGCTTTTGGTCCACTACACCCTGTGTGTAACTTTTTTAAGGAGGCGCAACACATGAAATGAAAATGATCCATGAGTGACTGTTTTTTGTCTTGTCCTAGACTAAGTTAATCTGACAAAAATCCCCTTCCTGCATTTTGTAAATAGTTTTTTAGAGTGTGAGTGTGTTTATTTTTCTTCCACAAAAAGGCAGTGCACCGTGTACTGACGCTTGTAAAGAAAGAGTTAACCTTCAGATTTTTTAAGTATACACAGGTCTAAAGTTGCTGAACATATTGGATGCAGTGAAAATAATATATAATTTTATATGTCACTTTTCTGACACTTCCTCTTTCAGGGTGCAATTTGCAATGTTTTGGAATGGGTCATGAGGATTAAATGTTTGTAAGGAGAAGGGAACATAAACAAATGATGAAGCCACATAAAATAAGGCAGCTGGCTGCATAAATGAATTTTGAAGTGGTGTTAAATAAACAAATACTAAAGTAAATTACATGACTAAGTACATGAGCTGACTATCTGTATCAACCTGCAAACATGTTTTTACATTTACTCCAACTTTCTGGAAAAACCACAAAAACCCTGAGGTAAAAGTTAGGAAGGACTGACTTGATTTTCTTGTTTGCTGCTTTGTGACATAAACCGACTCCACACTCCCTGACAAACACAATGGGAACAAAGTATCTTACTATTTTGATAGAACAAGCTGCTGGACCTCTAAAGAGTCATATCTGCCCATTCGACAACACATTTAGGAAAATTAAAACAATCAGAGACTTGTAGAAGATGACATGTTTAATTTTTGTACTCTTTTACCTGGCTGCATCACCCGCGGCTTGGCCCCCAGGTAGGCCAGGTTCACATTTGCCTTCCTGCCATCAATGATTGGGTTTGGGTCCTTGCAGGCCCGGTCAGCAGCAGAGCGGTCTGCCATCGTAACCTGAATCAGATGGAGGAAAGACAGCTTTAGAAAGTGCTAGTAAAACAGCACTTACAGAGACTTATAAATCCTATCAAGTGTTAGTCTTCCTTCTGGTACTGAAAATATATATGGGTCTATCAGACTGAGCTGTAACACGCTATGCTTTTAGTTTTGATGTTTTTTTTAATTTCCATCTTTTAAACAACAAAAAGAAATCTAACAATTTTGAATATCAAAATCTTGAAGCATGATAACTTAAAACTACTCTGAATGCAGATAGAGGCTCATAGTGTCTGGGGGTGATTTGCAGACGCACATCGATCTTGTGGAAGTGTTGAAACTATCAATGGTGAATTGGAGCCTTGCTGACAGATCACTGCCTCTTTATCATCACAAATACAACAAACTACACTTTATCACTATGACTCAAACTTCAACACACCCTTTTGTTGGAACTTGAGGACCAAAGGTTGTTTGATGGAACTATAACCAAACACATTTGGTGATGATACAAGTAATGAGTGAAACTGGGTCAAATTTTGGCTCTACTCGCCCTGGTCAGAGAATATTAAGAGTGAAAATGGAACTTCAGCTACTGTGCAAAGTTTTTCTACACACGGTTTCATTGTATTTTTGTGGTATCTGAAACGGAGAATGAACCATCACATGGTTGTAAAAGGAAGTAAAATTTGTTACAGAGAATACATTTTGGGTAAATGTTACAAAGACCCATGCTTGAGGCTTAGCAATGTTGGGTCTCTTAAAAGAATAAAACTGAGGTACTATCATGACCTACTTTTTTAGGAGCCTCACAGATTCATTTTTTTCAAATATGATCATACAAGCAAGGATTAGCTGTTAAGATCATGTTTGTACCTGCGTGAGGTACTTAATGATGAGGCTCTAAGGTTCGAAGGCCTTGACTATTAATATAAATATTGTAACTTTATCTAAATAATACACTCTTAAGCTTATAAATACAAAAATAACTGCCAACAATTTTCATTTTTGTTTCAGAGCTGATAATTTAAACTATTGACAAAAGCTATAATCCCTCAGATAACAGGAGCACATTACTGCCATGTCAGATCATAGGCTTCTGCAAAATCTATAGATGATTATAATATGATTGACTGAATTCACGTTTTTTTTGTGAAGAAACTTAACTGAATCCTAAAAGGTAGCTTTCATGATGACAAGCTTTTAATGTTGAGATCAACATTTTTTCAGAACATGTAATCATAGTCATCAGTGTCAGCTTATCATTTCTCTGTTCCACATTAGTGAAGTTAACATGCACAACTTTTCTGTAAGCCTTAATAGCCCCAAACAGCCTTTATTTCTTTATCAAATCTTAATGTAATGAATAGATAATTAGGAGGCACTTTGGATTGTTGTCCATATTTGAAAAACTTATATTTCCATACTCATTTAAGCTGAAAGAGATAATAATATGTACACTTTTATAAGGTTGAGAACACAAAGTATCTCTGTAAATAAACTGAAACTGGCCTTGTTACTCTCTTTGTGGCAGTATTTTTCAGGATTAGATTTTAATCAAGACAAACATTGTATTTATAAGATACTACAGTGCAGTTCTTAATGTGGACATTAATTCATGATAGGATAGAGCTTCATGTTTCAAACTGATATTCCAGCAGATATGTGCAATATATAACTCAAATATATTAGCTGAAAATACTAATAGCAATTTTCAACCTTTAACTTCCATCTGCCAACATTGACATTTTGCCAATAACAAGGTGTTCAAATAACCTCATGTCCTCTAATTTTTGACTTTTTAAAAGGACTGAATCATGGCTCAAGTCTCTCCCATAAATGTGTTTATAAAGTCGAAACAAAAAAATTGTCCTTATGAAGTTGTATCATCTCTAAGCTGCTCTGATAACCATTATGTAAAACTCATCACTTCTATCTTAGTCTATTAGTATGAAATGATAAAGTGTTTGTCTTCTGGTTGCTCTTCGTTTCCAAGTCTGAATTTGAAACTTTGTGACAAGTAGGAGTGTAATGGTTTGGAGAAAAGTTGTAAACAGCTTCTGTATGATGAAACTACTGCCATATCGAGACATCATGCGGTTTGACCCCCTGCGCCCACCACAGCTGTCATCTTACTTTTAAACGTGCCAGGGCGCATGCCGAAGCGCGACAAGTCGGTGGGTGTGAGATTGCAACAGAAGCCAGTGTCAAATTGAGGTGGGACTTTCTTATCAAAACACAAACACTCAAAGATAAGTAAGGCTACATTTATGCTTGTTTGGATGCCGTGAAGGGCAGGAACGCGCCATGGCACGGCGTTTTTCAAACATGCGTATAAACTTTACCAGATGGAAAAGTGATGACTGAAAAGAGATACTCACAAAACCATAGCCCCTCGACTTTCCGGTCTGTCTGTCGGTAATGACCACCGCTTCTTCAATCTCTCCAAACACCTCGAAATATTTCCTGAGACTTGAATCCGTGGTGTGGTAGGGAAGACCCCCGACAAAAATCTTCGTATAAGTCGTGTCCTTCTGCGTGGTGTGCATCGTTAGTGCAAAAAAAATACAATAAATAGCCTTAACAATATAAAAGTAGTGCAAAGTCTCCTTATCAGTGTTTCTTTGGCGGAGGAGAAGGAAATGAAAGATCAGCTGGCTCTGGTACTCTTTCGAATGAGAAAACAAAAAAATGAAGTCTACAAAAATGAAGTCTGGAGGTAGATTGATGTTCCGACAGTGAAGAGAGGGATGTGTTGGAGCGGATTGTCCCACATAGACCATCAGGTGTTTCCAGCTCTTCTTGGGTAACTCTGCTGTCTAACTAAACTGCTTTGGGACCCATTCCTAAAAGCGCTGCTGCCTAACTCCACCCAACTTTGTTCAGCCCGTATCTGTGCCCGCCCCCCAGCGCGCACCAACAGCTGGGAAACCTGCGCGCGGTGCCAAACACTGGAGCCCCCTCACAGGAAGACCTGCGAGCTGTTTTAACACGAGTCACGGCCAATTTACCATGAGAGGGCATTAGAGAAGGACTTCTTTGACAACAAGATGGGCCAAAACGGAGCAGGGTATTTCAGGGTAAAGATGAAAGTTGATCACAGCGAGAGGTTTGACAGCTTTGTAAGAAAATGACCCTCATTTTGTGTGGCCTGTTTGTCTTGGTTGGGTGAGAAATCGCTGGTCACCTTGGGACCCCTCCAAAATATTAATAAGGTTTCTATGAGGCTGTCAGATAGGTTACAAGTCTTCTAGCAAAAAGCAGTGAGGCAGCAGAAGACTGCTGGGCAAAGTGAAGAGGGTCTGGGGGGTTGGTGGTGCTCTGACATGGCCCATTTATAAACGAATATTTTCTATTTGGAAAGACAATTCACATGGTATGCTTGGACTTTTCCACTGACAGCAATCTGAAGTTGTCTTTATAAGAGCAGTAATAGGGTGACTCACTAAAAGCAGCATTTGCACACACAGACAGACAGACTGGTGCTTTGAGATGCCCACTTGAGGAGATAAATAACTGCTTATACTTAGGCTTTCTCATGTAAAATGTTAAGCTGTCTGCATAAGCTCGCAGTTGTTAAGTCTCCAACAGGAAAGTAACTGTTGGGCAGTATCAGATTAACAGATGCAGCAGCAAACAGCCCCCTGGTGTCACTTTGTGTGTAAATGTAAAAAACAAACAAACAAACAAACAAACAAAAACTCTTTCAATTGATGAATCAGAGATCATGCTTTGACTCTATAGTGAAAAAGTGTCCTTTAACTGTGTGTGAAGACTGGTAGACATAAATTCAGCAGATATAAGAAGCAGAAAACTGACGTTAACTGAAGTTAGCTCATTAATTGGGGTTTAATTGATTTAAGCCAACCTTCTTAAAACGTATCATTTTTTTGCAATTAATTGTGGATCATACTTTTTGTAAAAAAAAAAAAAAAAATCTGGAGACCTGAAAATATAAAATGTCTAACTACAGAGTTTTGTAAAGTCTTGAGTCGGTGTTGATCAATCTTTTCTTTATAGAGAAATAAACTGTCAGTAATACTTGGACTCTTGCATTAAATATGAACTTTAACTCTCTGTATGGGCTTGCAAAAATGAAGTGTCCTGCACAAGGCAGTGGTCAGACAAAAGCAAACAGACATCAGATGTTTGTGTATTTGTAGGGGATTTGACTCCATACAGGCTTTGGGCCCATGCAGATATATTCTCTTTGGAAAGATAAAGCAGTGGTCACGTTGCAGTCTTTCATGCACCAGTAGGCTAGCCTGCACTCTGAAGCAGTTAGCAGAATTGAGTCCATTTTGTTGGGCGATGATAGTATTTTGCTAAGATTCTTGATGTGCCTGAAGATTTAATGAGTCCAGCTAAATTAAAGAAAAAAAGTACATGACAGGTATATCCATGACGGATAAACATTGTTTGTCTGAATCCCTGTTAACAAATATTTTCTTTTGAGGATAACATGGTTGGCTGAGTTTGACATTTCATGCCAAATGTCCCTAAGCTGTCCAGATATAAGACGCCCAGCAGAGACAGCTGTTAGGCAGCAGACAGACAGGTGCAGTAAAGACAGCCCATTTGTGAGGGTTCAAAAGACTTTGACCAGTTTCTGAGTGAATGTAGAACAGTATTTCTCTTTGGAGATACATAAATAATTTGTCACGCTTGGTCTGCTGAATGAAAAATGTCCTTTTACACTCCACTGGCCCACAGTTAAGAGAAGTCCAACAAACACACAGCTGTTCAGCAGCAGACATGAGAGAGCAGCCAATTCGTAGTGGGTTCAATAGAGCCTTGACATGTTTCTGAGTCCATGTAGACAAATACTTTCTCTCAAGATGGATTTATCGATGGGTATGTGTAGGCTTTGCTTTTCCATAAAATGTCCTTGAACTGTTAGGGCAGGCCTGCAGATAGGTGTCCTTCAGAAAACAGCTGTCAGGCAGGAGAAGACCGACAGGTGCAGTCACGATAGCCCATTTTTGGGGCCAACAAAAGACTTGTGACAAGTCTTTGAGTCTATGTATAACATGAGACATACAGCAAGAGTTGAGATGTATGGTTTTTCTTCTGATGTTATATTTAAGACCTTCTTTGAGTAACTTTTGGGTTGTTGATTTTGGCAGCCTCACTGGAAAAGAAGGATGATTTATGTCTTTGTTGGTTCAGCCCTGTGCAGTAGTTTCTGGCTGAAAATCTCTTAATGCTTTACTTCAATATCTAACAACTAAATGACGATTCATTTCTGGCCCCATACAAATGTATAAACTGGCAAACCATCACTGCCTTGCCCGACATCCTGCAGCAGAGGGTTGACAGGAAGATAAAATAACTCTAAACAAGCTATTTTCTCTGTATCAGTTTCTGCTGAGCTTTTCACATCAATGTAAAGCATTAATATTTCTCCAAGTCTGTTTTATCACCAGCAAAAAATATCCTACAGGAGCATGTTTGACTGCAGACAGATAGGAAAAAGGTCAGGGCGAAGCTTAAAAGAGTGGTCTCCCAGTTCATCTTTGTGGTAACTTGAATCTGAATCATCTTCACTTTATAACAGGGGTGGGCAAATGGCGGCCCGGGGGCCAAGTGCGGCCCTCCAGGTCACTAAATGTGGCCCGCCATTCATTCCCAAAAACCAGCAGTAGTAAATAGGAAGAAAACTCAGATTTTCAATCGTAATAATTCTATATAATCTAGACTTTAAACATCATATCAAGTATTACTCAACACTAAAATGTACAATGGCAGCAGCAAATATTTGAGCTTTAAAAATTTTAATAACACTCATCATTTTATTGATTTGAAAATAGCTTCATTGACTTTGATTCCACGTATGTTAGCTAAATTTGCTTGAATTCTATGTCAAGTTCATTTGATTATGCATAATAACTGGTCATATATGAATATTGGTATTCTAATTTTGTGACAAATTTATGTTCTCATATGTTGTTTATCCAACATTCTTTCTCCTCATCGAGAGTTTCTGAAAATTTGTAACAATGTGGCCCTCAGGCTGGGAAAAATGTTTTTATGTGACCCTCTTGGTAATTAAAGTTGCCCACCCCTGCTCTATAAAACCACTGACTATTTTTCAAAGGGGACAAATGTGCAGCATGTCATGGAGTCTCATCACTGAGTTTGTGAAAAAGTAAAAAGCAAACCGTCAGGGATTGATTCAGTCAAGAGCCTCTGATAATAAATGATTTAAGTATGCTGCGGAGCCCGGCATGCTCTGTGCTCAGGTGACTGACAGCTGTGTGCTTGAGCAGAAGGAAGAGTCATTCTGATCCAGTAACATGAGACAGCGGGAAATGTAAATCATTCATTTTGTCAGTGAGCCCTCCATCTCATCCTGGCCTACCTAGACCCTTCAATGTGTATGCATGCTACACAGTGAGTTTAAGCATTTTAACATCATTGTAGGTCTTTTCTGTGCAAACAGGTGGTTGTGGGTCACATTATTCAAACCTCACCTCTAGCTTTTCTGCTTTTCTTGTCTGTTGAGTAGAGAATAAGTCACAAGTTTTTGCAACTGATAAATCTAAACCTTTTCAGCAGAAAACCACAAAACATATCCAGAGTGCATCACAACCGAGACAATTTCACGACAAAGAATTGCCACCTGAGCATCTCCATCTTTGCTCAGTCACTGTTTTATTCATGCAGCCACCAGCTTCAAAGTCCAAGAGGAGACCTGAAAAAGGGGGGCCAGTATTGAGTTTCCCTTCTCCTCCATCCAACCCCAACCCAACCAGACAATGAGGATCTGGTCAGGTTGCGTTCAGTTGTTTTCTGCCCATGTGCTACATACTGACTAATCTAATTTATCAGAAGCCCTAAAGAGAAATTCTAGCTCACTACTTCAGATACGCTCCAAACGTATAATGTAAGGAGGATGTGTCAAAACATTAAGTTTTCCATTTGTAAATACAAACAAAAAGAAAACTGAAGGGAGACAAAGGCTGCAGCGACTGAAAGCTGAGACTGTAACCACCTGTTAGATACAAACCAAAGGAGACAGAACAGCTGAATATCCAGCGCCTGTTCACCTAAGAGCAAAAAACATCATCACACTCATCACCAGAAGTGGTCATAATCTGGCTGCTCGGGGCCACATCAGGCCCCCGATCAAGCCCCCAGAAAAATATCAAATTCAGAAAATGTAAAGAAGGAAATGTGTTTGTTGTTCTAAAGATTTTTTTGTTTTTGCTAAAGCCCTACAGTCACCAAAGTGAACCCCTAAGACAGCTGATATGAAAGAAACTATATAAAAGCTACATTTTCATGTTTTTCTGTTTTACATAGATCAACCTGTTAGCCACTGTGGCCAAATATTAAACCAAAATGAAAAACATGATGATAACCCAAGAAATATTTAACCAAAATACACGTTTAAAGGCAAATGAATACATTTTAGAAAAATGTAAATATTAGAACAATGTAATTTATTGAAGAATTGAACCCCCATAGCATCCCTTAAAAAATCCCTTTTACCAATGAAGTTGATGATTTACATTTAAAGTTTCTGTCAGAATCTTTAAAGGTCACATGTTTTGCAAAATAAACAGTTTTGAGCATTGAGGAAAAACAGAGGGGTTTGTGAGCATGTTAAAAACCACCATCATATTCCAGGGACATCCTTGTTAAAAGATGTGAAATGTGGTTTAATTAAATGTGCCTTCTCCTGGGGATGAAGCAGTGCCCCATAAAATATAAGGATCTTTTGAGTAGAACTGAAAATACTGTTTCTGTTGGCAAAATATATCCTTTAATTCCTCAGTGAGAAATCTGAGTGTGCTGTAAATGGCTTTATCTGAACAAGCCTGAATCACTGTATTAAAATAACACAGAGCTCACTGTTTTACCAGATTTATCAGGAGCTTTAAACCCAAGATCTGCTCATTTGAGAACACTCGTAAAAGTCTGAAAGCTGTAACATTTGATTAAGTGTGAACTTATTTGAGCCATAATATAGCATTTCTTTCCACTGAGTGCGCTTCCTTGTGTGGGTCCTAAAAAAGACTGACTCCTGAGAACGGAGACTTTACTCCACTGAAACAGCGCCATCTAATGTAGAACTGCTTAAAGTGCACCACTCATAATAAAACCGGACTGTCAGAGTTAAAAGTTGATTCAAGTTGAATTTATTCATTACAAGCATGGTGATTTAAAGTCGAAAGAATGTAAAGTTCAGTATTTATTGACATAAACTGCAAAAAAAAGGAAAACCCTCATATCCACCGTGGTACATTCTTAGCTTAATGTGTATTTTTCAAGGAAATGAAGATTACTGTGTACATTGTGTTACAATTTTAAGTGTAAAAGGCATCTCTTCAGTGCAAAAAATTAATTTGGCTCTCACATAATCTCTTTTAGTGCTTATCTGTGGCTCTGTCTTCTTTAAATTAAAAGATCATGTCCGTTTGCTGGAAGCTCGTATCACACTCCAGTTCCTCTGAGGATATGAGGAGCTCCTCCACTTTAGTCAGCTCCTCCTCCTCCTTCTTCTTAACCTCTTCTCCATCACCATCCTCAGCTCTCCTTTTTTCATCCCCTCCATCTTCCTCTCCTCTTCCTTCCTCTTTGCCCTCTCTTCTCGTTTCTCCCTTACTCTCCCTGCCATCACCTGCGGTCTCTCTCACCGACTCTCCCCCCTCAGCTTCCTCCCGGGGAATCTGGCTGTGAGGTGGTGGGCTCAGGGGGTCAGGGGTGATGGGTGATTGTAGCGTCTCTACAGGTGTAAAGTCTGTGCTGTGTTCTGGTGCAGGTGCAGGTCCACGGACGCGTGCAGACTTGGACCTCAAACGCTTCCTGAGCTCCTCTTCTTTTGACTGACAGACAGAGAAAGTGAGGGAACAGTTATTATTGTAAGATGATCCAGTTCACATTAAAAAAAAAGACCAACTCTTTACCTTCCGTCTCTCATCAGCAAGTCTAATTTTCTCCTCAATTTCCTCTCTGCTGGGGAGACTCTTGGTTCTCAGGGACTCCAACCTTGCCGGGGGTCTCCGAGTGACTCTCTCACTGTCACTGAGCTGAGAAGCACACAACATAAAAACAGACACCAAGTGGAGATTAATCAGGAAAAGGGTATTAAATAGGCACCAAAGACAAAATCATGAACTTTTTGGGCATTCCTTTTGATTCTAGTGGGGTTTATATAAATATTAACCGTGTTTTATATCTTCAGTGCATCGCAATTTCATTTGGTAAGTGGGCATGGCAGCATTTCTCTGCAACAGTAAAATAAAATAAAACACAAAAATATTACATGTTCAGGGATAAAAGCAGAAAAATATTTTGACAGAGATTTAAAAAACAAAAAACAGAGAAGCTCCTCACATAAGGTCTGAGTGACTTTGAATGATGTTTTCTGAGAGATAAAACGATTTTATCTGGACTCTCCTGGTCTCCAGACCGGGCCTTCATGTGACTCTTTTCAGCTTCCCTTTGCCTTAAAAATAAAGTCTACAATGAAGTGCATGACCTAAACAAATTAGCCCATTAGCTCATTAGCTCATGAAAGTAAGCGTTAAAAAAGAAGTCAACAGTGTGACAGCATGAAATAAATGCAGATGGGGTCGGAGGTCCAAGAAATTTTTGGTCACTGTGGTCTATCGAGCATTTTCAGGTTGAACTAGAAGAAAAGAAAACTTCGGTTTGATATCATCAACTGAAAAGTTACTAGAAAAGTAATGAGTATCTCTTTAATGGATTACTACATAACTGTTTATACAGTCTCATACCATCTTAAAATGTATCTCTGCTGTCATACTTCTCTTGGTAAAACTGCATCATACTTGTAGCAGCCATCTGACCTTGCCATTAAAAAAAACAACTAAACAACTCAAAATGGCCAAAGTGGCACAGGGAGAGTGGAACTTATGCACGATCAGAAATGTCTATGTCCTGACCAAAAGATGAAATTTCTTTGGTAATTTTTGAAGATTATAAATAATTATCATCCTCGTTGTGCGTTCTTGGCTTCCTGCCTTCCTGGTAAAAAAAATGTTTACCTTCCCTGGTGCCAACCCATCCTGTCTTACCTACATCTCCAAATCACCCAGAGCAAAATCACAAAACCTATCAAAATAAAAGCCCAAATAAATTGTCTAATATTCTAAGTAACAAGACTAGCAATAGTTCACTGAATCATTTATCATATTTAAACAAGACATCTAAATAAACAAAATATAGTTCCAACAATACAACAATAATAAGGCAGAGCTGAACATTTATAAGTGTTTAGTATGTTATTTGCTTTGATGCTGTAATGTACTGATGTGCTCATCCCTCCCTTTTTCTGCAGCTAATCTGCTTTATCCTGATTCAGCACATAATTTGTAACAGTTTAATTTCACATATCTAAGTGTGAAATCTCCCAGCATAAAGTAAAGATGTTTGGACACAATGTCTAATTTCATTAGTCAGATTTTATTTTGTTTCTTTGATCTGAATTGGGAATCTAATAAGCCAAGTTATGATTTCCATACACATGTGCATCAGTGCAGTAAAGCACTGCTAAAGTAAGCAGCGTTTAAGCTGTTCAGCAAGTTCAATATAAAGTCAGCAAAAGTTATTTTTTAATGCTGATAAATATCTGGAAGGTGTTTCAAGGGGTTAAAATATGAGAGACCAAGTTGCTGCAAGTAGTTTGGACTGTTGTATCCCCCGCTGTGTGTTTGTCACTGTGCAGTCGGTGATACAACAGTTCAAGGACTCCTCATGTTTTGTTGTTGCAGGTAACCTGAGTTACATGTTACTCACCATTTAAACAGACCGATGAAGCACGTTAGAGTGCCAACCATGCATGATTGCTTCTAAACTACATGACACATACGATATAACACTTTTGATTTTGTTCTTTTTAACGTGCTAGTTTAACGTGACTAATTATTACTACAGATATAACAAATGGTGGAAATCCATCGCAGCTTTGGTGAACCTTGATCCTGGTTTAAGTCTTGGGTGAACATTCACTAATAAAACTGATCAAACATTAAGTCATTCCACATTAACTAATTTCAGTCTCATGCTTTTGTGAGTTGCTTTAATGGCTTTTGGGTTCTAACAAAACAAAAGATACCCTTGAAAAACAGGATATATTTTTCTTCCTGACATTTGCTGCATTTAAAATAAATGCTGGGGGTCATTTGAGAAGCTGTAGGGGGCCTGGTGTTGTCTTGGGGCTGAAAGTTGATCACTGTTCCACAACCTTACATTGCTGTATTACTCAGTTTTACATAACAGTGGACAATAAGAGAACTTGTTTGTGAAGAAGGACATGGTGTTTTTCCTGAGCTGAAGCACTATTTCCCCTGCTTGTTGTCACCACTGTTCAATGTGTTTGTGCCATTTTAGTACTGAAGCCCTCATCGCTTTGTTGTTTATATTCTCAGTGGAAGACATCAAGACTTCACGTACAGAGGTAGTCGTCTTCCAAGAGGACCACCAGGGTTTGTATCTGACCTGTAGCTCTTTTCCTTCTGTCAGTCCCTAATCCCCCTTTTCCTAATTTTCTCCATTGTCTTGTATCTGTAAGTAAGGCCTCAAAGTAAAAAAAGACTATAAAAAGCTCCAAATATACATCCTAAATGACAAACTCAAAATTAAGCAATTGAGAAAATTTCCAGTAATGCCAGCAGTAGAGACATATTTAATTCTTATGCTATGAAGGTAATAACAAATCTCAGTTTAAAAATATACTTTTAAGGTGGTCAGACCCATTGAAAAATGAACACATGAAAACTGTCTGTTCATGTTTCTCTTCATTGTCTCCAGCGTGCAGCAGGTACCCACCATGATGCTGTATGCCTCCCCTGAACCACTGCTCATCTCTCTGCTCTGTCCTGCTGGTATGATGCCCTGCAGTAACAGCTCCTCCAGGATCTCACTGGAGTTTTGGCGTTCCTGTGCAGTGTTTTCCTGCTGCAGCATGCCTGGTGAAAGAGTGATATAAAGTTTAGGACAGGTATTTCTCTGCCATGCTGCTCTAACTCAATATGTTTGGTAATCTTACACACCATCTTGTGTAACTTGGTAAGTCTCACTTTCTCTGACAGATGTTAAAGGAGGGAGTTTGCTGGGCACTGCTCCTGGTAGGTCAGAGATCTCTTTGTTGTCCATCACCACCCCGCTGTCTGTGGTGCCCTTCGACACTGCAGAGTCTCCACGGCCATCCAGTTTACTTCCTGTCTCATCCTGATGGCGTAAATCAGTGGTTTTCAAACTTTTTTCTCCTAAAGCTCCAAAGTCAAACTAAATCTAAAGGCTCACCAGATTCATATCCATATAGGTTAGCCTTATAGCCAATCTGTATAGTCTGTGTTCATCTTGATTTACTAATGCCTAATAAAATGCTAACAAAATATCAACAAAATTATTTAGGGATTCGCTTGGAAGCTTATTAAATTTTATAAATACAGAAACACACATGGAACAGGTAACATTTAAAAAAATAATAACAGATGAACTGATAAATGGGACAGGCAGCAAAAATACAGCTCCCTGAAGGTATTAGAAAAGTAAAAGGACACAAAACCTACTCTGAATATGACAAAAACTGCATACAATGTAAGATAAAGATAACCATTCTTTAGTTTGCTTTATGTTTGTCATCATACATTTTTAATGTACAAATCCTAAGCACAGTAAGATTTGCCTGAAGCCAACTTAGTGTGCACCATTACCAGCAGGTAAAACAAAGAGTACAGCATTTAAGATTTTTGAAACAAAATGAGTTAAATACATCATGTTCAACAATACATGTACATGTGAGCTGAAATGATAACATTTTTCATGCTGTATCAATAAAGCATCCAAATGTCACCTTGGTACACCAATGACATTAATCTAAAGTCTATTTATGATAGTCTACAACAGCTGTTTAACTTTTTCCATGAGAAACAAAAAAAGATGCATAGCGGTACAATAAAGGTCTAGATTCAAATGTTTCATGGGTAAAATTAAAATGTAATAAGCATTTTAGTATTCAGTCTTAAGACCATATTGCAATGTAGGAAACTAACAAAAGAAAACTGCAATTCTGACTAAATTTAAAAATAAATAATTTTATCCAATACAACTTAACTAATCTATAGAAATGATTGTAGGTGATAAATATGACCCAAAATTAAAGATGGAGGAGCCACAGAATAGGAGGGATAGAGGAAAAAAAACAGAATGAAATGAAAGCTCATTTTCACACACTTAAAGGAATTTGATAGTTTTTAAACCTTAAAAAACTGAATAGAGAGCCAAATGATGGTGTTTCCTCTCCTGAGTCAAACAACCCACCTGATCTGCAGGGACAAACATCCTTTAAAACCAGGGCTGGAGCCAGACTTCTTTAAATAGGGGGCAGAGGGGTAACATAGGTATAAATAGGGGGGGCTTTAAAATTTGGCTGTGCTTTTGCTGCAGTTACACCAAAGGCATTGTTACCCCTTTTCCACCAAGCTGGTTCCAGGGCTGGTGCTAGTGCTGGTGCCAGAGCCGGTTCGCAGTTGGTTCAAGTGCGAACCGGTTAAGGACCGTTTGCTTTTCCACAAACGGGTGCCGACCAGAGGGCTACGTCATCACGCCGATGTATAAGTCTGTATACGTCACGCCAGTTTCCCATAACAACTAGCGCCAAATTCAATTGCCACAACAAAGATGGAGGACTACGTTGCAGTTCAAGTGTTGCCGTTGGCTTCTTGAGCCTTCCTTGGAGAGCAAAAGTTGGCGATCCAGCAAGTTAATGCTGCTTGACGATTATGAAACGAACAGCGATCACACTTGAGAAGACGGGTAAGAGTGCTTCCGTGTTTTCACTCTGCTTTGGTCGGTCAATAATGCCGCCCCCACCCCCTGATGTAAGCTGTAGCCCCCGATGTAACGTGGTTCTTTCTGCTGGCCCAGCAAAGAGTTGGTGCTTGCCAAGCACCGGTTTTGAGAGCCAGCAACCGGTGCTTAGTCTGTGGAAAACCAAAGAACTGGTGCTAAGTCTGGCCCTAGCTCCGAACCAGCCCTGGAACCAGCTTGGTGGAAAAGGGGTATGTGAGTCCTGAATTTAGGAGATATGCACTGGATTTAGGAGCCACTTCCGGTGCCCCTATTTCATACTGAGTGGGACAAATGGGGGGCCAATTAAATCAGTTTTTGCACAGCTGTCAGGTGCCACACAGGTGACAACAGCTCCTGGTGACTGCACTTTAGTTTTAAGGAGATTCTTTCTCAGTATGTGCACAACAGTGCAGACACAGTGCTGTGAAAAGACCCTGAGAGAATGTTTGGTGTTATGTCACTGTTTCAGATTAAATTTTGTCAAACTCAAAGATGACAGAGCATTTGTTAGAACCTTAACTTTTTTTTAGCGCAGCCTATGCAACTGACATATCTATAATCCCAAAATGTATGGCATCTGCACTGAAGAGGAATCAACAAAAAGTTAAATCATGGCGCAGCAAGATAATTACCGGTTTATAAAATGGTCCTCTCGATGTCACCAAACTAACTGACACAAAATAGCTCGTTACACCCAAAACGGCTCCTCGTTTAACTCCTGCCATAAGACTTAAACTTTTCCCACACACACCTTCCCTTCTCTTGTGTTTTTCGACGATAAATCCGGTATTACGGTCCAGTTTTGACCTGTGGTCACAGTTTTAGCTGGCTCAGGGACACGCAGCTTACCTCGTCTTTCTTCACCTCTTCCGGTGTCAGCGGACGGACTGCGGTGTTTGTGGAGTTGGCGCATCCCATTTTCAGCTCAGAGACCCGGTGATAGATAAATGTCCATGAAAGTCATCAATGATTCTGGCTTAACTGTTTGTCGCTGTGATATTTCACACTGGAAACTCTCATTCCTTCACAAACGGTGTCCGTCGACCCGGGCCGTTGCCAAGGTGCCGTTACTACAATAAATCTGACCTGGATAAAGAGGTGACACCCGGGGACAGGCCGACAGGGTGTCACAGTCAAGAGGCCATTGCACATACACTCCCCTGGTGCTGCTCAGGCTGTTTGTCGATGTTACACTCAGGACTCTTAGTAACTTACTTCACACAACAGAGGCAGAAACCAGGCAGTCACACTGAGGTCAAACGGGGTTGATCCTTTGCAGCTCCAGGCCATTTTTTTTGCCTTTAACCCTTTAACTCCCAGCTGAAGTGGCAGAGGTCAATATATGCCAGAATATTTAATGTGAAAAAATCTTTTGTTTGTGTCAGTGTTTTAGGATACAGAAAAAACTGCAAACAAACCAAAATAACTGATAAAAGGCTAAAGGTTATTACCATCATTACGATTGTAAATACTTATCATTTACTGATATACATACTTATTTAATCTCTTATTCATAAAAACATTTTCTGTATGTCTGTCAAAGTCAGTATCATCTAGTTTGAGTTATTTTTTGCTATTGTACTTATAAACATTTCTGCCTTTTGTGATTGATTTTGTCCAAAATATTTTTTCTACAGAAACGTGGAATTTTGGGATGGCAAAATGTCTTTTGTTTTATTTATTTATTTATTTTTTTAACATTTAAACTTCAACTACATTGTTACATATGCCATTGACTTTATGAATAAACATAAATGAAAGCTTAGTGATTTTTTTTGTTTTTTTGGTACATTTATCACAAAACACTAAAGTGTATCCACACATCTGATTGTCACTGGTGTTCCTTATTGTTACGGATAGGAAAGGTAACACCAGTGACAGTAACACCAGTGACAGTTTCACAAAAAATGGCCTTTAACAAAATGGCTGCTGCAGAGCATGACACAGCATGTTGCTAATCCTGATCTATTCACTAAAGTTTGTCTTCTAAATACTTTTTTATTAATTTGTTTGCAATTTCCTGCCAATGAAGTCGGTTACACCAGTGACATCAACTAAAATCTTCATATGAAATCATGAGATAAATGTTAATATTTCTGAAAACTGAAAAGGACAATGTTCTTACCAGGGTCCCTCTTCATATATCTTCAAGAAAGAGGTCAAAGGAAGTCAAGTGACGTTATCAGAGTGATTTCTTTTTCCAAAACAAAAGGCTTTTGTCACATGGTAACACTAGTGACATGACTGCAGGGGACCACTACTTTTAAATATATTTTATAACACTTATTTGGCATTTTGTTTTAAAATGTAATTTATATCATATATTTGATAGCTATTTATACATTTTGTAGTTTTTTTTTTAGAAAAACATATTTTTAAACTCAATATACAGCACTTTCTCTCCATCAATGACTGTGGGGACGAGCACTTTTGTTGTGGTTGGGGTTCTAAGTAATTGATTAAAAAGCAAATATTACCAAGCTGATGGCTCCAAATAGTGTGATAGCTGAAATAATATGTTTTTTAAATAAAATACTTCTAACACAAACTGTTTTCTTCAGGAGTAATATATCTCTGAAGGCTAGGGACAGAAAAATGCATGTTTAAGTAGAATGAGCCTTGTGCATTTTTATTTTGTCACGTAACTGTTTGCTTTAAAAAACCTTTAAATCCCACACCAAAAAAATATCAGGTTTTCAGTTTGATTGAAGTTTTCTCTGTTCTCTGAAGGGTTAAAAGTATCAAACAATGAGTTGATTTGTTCTGTTTTTTAAAAACATAATCACTGAATTTATTGATGACCTCTGCCAGACAGTTGAGCTGGGAGTTAAAAAGTTAAGTCCACTTGGCAGTTAAAATGTAAAAAAGCTGAAAACTTTCAAGCATTACCAAGTTAAAGCCGTCTTGTTTTTTCAAGGCAACCTGCGCTACCAGAAAAGTTGTGCTATAATGCTGTCAGATTGATGTATTAAAAAAACAAAGAAGAATTTAGATTTAACATAATTGAAACAAACCACCCCATATGATCAGTGCCTTTAGGAATGAATTTAGTTCTATTAAGACAGGGATGGGCAACATTGGTTATAACAAGGGCCACACCAATGTCATTATCTCTCGCACAGGGCCAATAATAGGCTATCAGAAAGGCAATCAAAATATTCAACAAATTACAAATCATCTTCAGATTGTATATTTATATTTTCCATCTCAAGCACTCAAGCTAAGGTAAGATGAAAACATCAACAAAGCCATCTTAACTTACATTTTTTATTGGTATGTCTCATTGAGAATAAAACTGGTTCAACATAAATAACATAGCCAAGGTAACAGACATAGAAAACATGTTTTTTCAATTGTTTTTTTTTAATTCAATTGATTCGCATTTTTCTCACATAAATAATGTTACAAGACATTTTCAGAAATCATATTATAAACAGTATATACATAATAATTTCATGTAATTAGTAAAAAAAAACAGGTATTAAAGATTATTGTTATCTCCCCCAGTTTTCATGTTTTTGTCTTTGTACACGGTGTCGTAGTTTTCCTTTCTTCCTTTTTTTTAATCTTTGTTTACAATTTAGGTTTATTGACCACCAGTTGCCTACCTCTACATTAGGCCTGGATGCAAAGAAATGTAGCAAATACTACAAAGGGCAACATCAAATTGGAGGTACTTCCTTTCAAAATACTCCAGGAGCATACAGGTCCATGATCTATTCTTATTGACCATTGGCTGCCCCTGATTGAATGGGACCATCAAGAAAACAAGTATAAGTTGGGAGCATCTGATTGTTCAACAGGCAGACAAGAGGTATAATATGGTAAATAATATGACTATTATGTTTTCATCAACAAATGTAATAAAAGAATAACTAGACACAGATTTATAGCTCTGGGTTCACATATACAGTATGTTTGAAAACACCAGACTTCATGGCTGGGTTACAAACCTCAAGAAGTGATACTTGATCCCTGGGGCTTGAAGGCCAATTATTTCAGCCACCTATTTATCTAAACCAGGGAGAATATAGCCACAGAAAGGGCCACATTGGCTTTAACCTTACTGCCAGAGCACAAACTTTTGTAAGTTTTAGTATACTTAAATTTTTCATTCAGGAAAAATCTGTACTTTATGGGAGATACAAATATTTTAAGTCTGAATTTACCAGTCCTGTATGTTCAAACTCTGTGGTGTTTGAAGCAGCAAGTTTTCCTTCTTTCAAGAGTAGACTTACACTTGATCCACAGTTGTTGTAACTATCAACTAGGATGGCTGTTCATTTGTCCATCATCATCTGTCCATCTTTTAGCCACTGCCAGGCCCACTCACAGACATGGCTGGGCCCCTCAAGACCTGCTAAATGGGCCCCCCGTAGTACTTTATATCAGAAGCAGTGGTTTGTGCCCGGGCCTGGTTTCAGTCAGAATATGGAGTGGCCTACAATAAGTTTGTTGCAGCTCTTAGCATTGCAGTTTTCACCAGCCTGAATGTACTACTGGCTAAATTAAACCAGCCCATCCAGTGCATTTAAATACAAGAGGGTTAAAGGTATTTCTCTGTAACATACCTTTGGAGCACATTAATATCCATACGCCACCTCTCTCACTGATGATCATAAAGTGTGAACCCCTTACCACACAGACCACACCTTTCACTGTTAGGTTTAGGTTTCTGTAAAACCCTCAGATGCATCACTGTTTTATGAACTACATCATTGCAATGAATTAATTGTATCATTCAGTACTCCAGGTTATTCCTCAATAAACTTTTAAATATTATACATTCTTACACTTTGACTAAAACATTTTTCTGAGGAGTCAAAAATGACTCACATTCATTTCCCATGTTATCACATTTTATAACACTGCGTTAAATGTCATGTCACATCACACAGCGTCACACACTGCAGCTGAAATCAACCCAGCTGATGGTTGATTCACTGTCAAACAGGAAGCAGCTGGTTTGTGTTTTCACTGTAGTGTTCTGGTTATGACTCACCTGCTGCTAAGAGGAGCAGTGTTATCATCTGCCGTATCCTCTGTTAGATCGAGCTGTGTCTGTCGTCTGTCCTGAGAGGCAGAACATATTCTTTTAACCCTTTCATGCATGGTGTCCACTACAGTAGACAGATATTTGGAATACATTTTCTACCCTTTAGGCTGCAGTGCCATGTCCAGCTACCAGGTGGTAAATTCCCAAACCCGTCTCAAGTTTCATAAAAACATCATCTTTGCAGCTTTATTGAGATGTATATACACACTTATTGAGATATTGCCTCATAAATCCAAAAAAGCTGATGAAAGACAATGTGGGTATGTCTGTATTCAGAATTCACATAATTTTGTATTGTTTTTAGTTCAAATTTTGATGTAATTTACAAGTGTTTTGTGAGTACTTTAGATTCTGCTTTGTCTTCTATTTAGTCTGATTTTTGTCTGAGAAATGTGTTTGTTGATCTTTAAGTTCCATTAAATCACCATTTATACCGTGTATGTATGGTGTCCACTGTAATGGACAAATGAAAAAACTCTCAAAATATAACACTGAAAAATGACCATGATTTTTAACGTGTTTGAAAGTTAGAAACAAATGTTTTTAACAAAAGTATCCCTTTGTGCTTTAATAATTTATGCATGAAAGGGTTAATGAAATACCTTGAAAAAGTCTGAGTGAGGCCCTGACATGTCCTCTTGCTTTCATTTCTTTGCTTTTTTGGACAGCAGAGCTTCAGCTGTAACAAGTGAACTCTTGAGCACAAGACAATGATGCAGCACAGATGAAGCCAAAGTGAAGCACAGGGTCCTTTTCATGGCAGTTAAAGGCTTTTAGGATGTCATGAATGACCTGCTGCAAAGTTTGAACCTCTACTAAATAT
Source organism: Scarus forsteni (assembly GCA_036419115.1). Classification (NCBI taxonomy): domain Eukaryota; kingdom Metazoa; phylum Chordata; class Actinopteri; order Labriformes; family Labridae; genus Scarus; species Scarus forsteni. The sequence continues at coordinate 666,338 of JAZDUH010000458.1, forward strand.
CTGGTCTGAACAAGGCTTTAGATCACATTTGTGTGTTTTGTTTCTAAAGAGCACATTTTAAACAACTTAATTTATTATTGGTAATATTTTGGGCTGTTTTCAGTTTCCGATGCTCCTCTGTAAAACAGAAACATGAACAGAAACATGACTTGTTTTTTATTGTTTTATTGATGGTAATTACCCATGGTTTTAATTTTATCACTCATCCAGTAATAATCATGGCTTTAAAATTAAACTGACTTCCTTAACATCCAAAGTCACCCTCGTCCATTTAAACACGCAATAGAAAAATATATACTTAATACTTTGTACAATACTGGTTTTGGTCCAAACAAAAGTGGATCAGAAAAGCCAATATACCTTTAGTTATTAAAGGCTCTCCAATTAGCATTTAAGCTCCTTTTAAATGGATTTGGGCAACTTTGAATATAGGAATTTACATAATAAATTCTAAAGACAAAAATGCAGAATGCAGAGTTGGTAACACAAAAATTCAACTTCACAGATTAAAAAAAAAAACATCACTATTTACAGGTTTTTATAATAATATTCAAAGGCCAATCAAGAGAGAGAGAGAGATAAAGAGAGAGAGGTAAAGGAGAGTTTAAGGACTCAGGAGAAGAGAAAGAGAGAGAAGGAGACGAGAGGGCACAAAAAGCAGAGCAGAGGAGCGAACCAGAGAGGTTAAAGAATCGAACATGTAGCAGAGTTTGGAAACGATGCATTTACAAAGTCCTAAAGGAGTTGAATGATGGCGTAAGCCTCCGGCCCGGTCCATCCTCCACAGTGCATGGATACATTTTCTCTTCTCCCCACCCCGCCCTCCATCCTTCCATCCTCCCCTCAGTTTTGTTTTTTGACATTCATTTGCTTGCTCGCCCGCGGCGGTGCTCGCTAGCAGCCCAGGCGATAACTCTGTTTTCATACGCACACCGACACGCAACCTCAGCATGTACAAAGAAACCAAACACACCTCAAGTCTGTACATAAAGAGGAAAAAACTAGCACGCTGCATTCACCACAAAGATTACACTCTCATCCCTGTACATACAGCAGGGCTGCATCTCCGGAGGCTTCTTAAATCCTGTGAGAGGAGCCGTCTAAAAAGTTTTCAGAATAACCACCAGAGATGAGCCGCACAGCTCTCGCTAGCTCTCTGCAGAACACAGCTCATAACCTGCTCACCCACACTAATTAATACGATTTTGTGTACACTCACAACTCTTTAGATTTGCAGTTTTTGCCTTTGTAATTTTATTACAAAAAGTCATGCCTCAGTTGAGCAGACATTTGCCGTAGTTGAAAATATAGATATGACTGTCTTGCTTGTTGGTCAGCAGGGGTCCTTGTTTGATTGTTGTTTTGTTAGTCAGCGTCTTCTTGTGTAGTCAACAGTTCTATTTTAATATGGGAGCTTTTGTGGGGTGGTCTCACATGAATGGCTCGAGTCCTCATGTGAAAACCTTTAAAAAAAATCAGCCCAGCCTGTAGCAAAACTCTGCCCAAGCCTCGGTCCTTCTTCACATATTCCATTTCAAAGTCTAGTAGTCAGACTCTCTGGGACTTTTCAGCCTTTATTAAGGGGAAACAGTCAGTCAAAGTCGAGTCCACTTCTAAGTCCAGTCCACGGGTCACTACTTCCTGCGCCGCACTGCTGTCTTGATCTTACGCCCAGCAATAGGTTGTGGTCCAGCAGGAGAGGCTGAGAACGACTTTGTTGACCTTTGGGAGAAAAAGAAACAAAATGAAAACAAGCGTCAATAAAGCTCCATGATTTTAATCAAGAGAAGAATCTTGTGATGCACTCGTGTGAATCAGGGCCGATACAGCTGCTGCTGTTTCTAGATTAATTATTTTGGAATAATTCTCCCACAAAAAGAATATTCTCTTTTGACATTTGATCATGAAAACAGACCAGAGTTTTTCCATCATGCATATTTCTTCTGCTAAATATATGTCTGAATCAGTTAGCTTTAACAATATAATACACATCTGAAACGGATATCTGCTCGACCCACACAGGCAGATGGCTGATGTTCAAAAGGTCCAATATCAGCCAGCACTGATGTTAACCAATGCTGCTCTGCATCCTGAGAATAAACTGAACTTGAGCAAAAACATTCATTCGCTCTTTTTTGTCTTCCCTTAAATCTCCCAAGCTAAAAATTGTTCAAAACTAAAACAAACAGTAAAGAAGAAATGCTTCTCTGGGACTGCGGTTCTCAACTGGTGCACCAGGACCTCAAAACTGATTGCACAACTGTTTGCAATTATGTCGTCCAACATGTATGAAAACGTGTGAAAAGATCAATGAAGTTTTTTGGAAATTTGGGGTACAGTAGCTATCAAAAAGAATGAAGGTCTGCATTAGTCAGGTAATGCAGACCTAGATATCTAGCCTTGAAAATTCCCTGATGTGGCGGTTCACACTTGGTCCTCCAGGCAAGTATTTCCTGCTAAACAGGGGGAAGTGGTAGAGAGGGTCCCTAGTGGGTGGGACATGATGTAAAAATACCTAGTGGAAGAAAGTATTCACAATGTGGAAGCGGATGAAGAAGCAGATCTCACTATGATCAAAATTTTAAATAGCTCTTCAGTGATACATTTTAACAAGTTGAGAGGAACGTTGCAGGGAGCAGCGTTAGCTCGGTAACAGGTGAAAACTCATCGGTTTGTGTTCACACATACAGCTCATAAGGGTCAATTTAGGACAATTTAATGTTTTTTTTTTTTTTTTTGAAGTGTGAACCACCTTAAACATGCATCAACTCCATCCTAGTCATAAAGTCAAGTCAAGCGTTCGACTACCCTCGCACGTTAGTTGCTGATATGCAGATCTGTTCTTTTTTATTGTGGATAAAATTTCAGTGTTCATAATGAAAAACAACCTCTTTTTTGGGCTCCACTGGAGAACAATGAACAAAACACTGCTTTAGCATGTATGCTACCTTGGAGGGTGAAACATACCCGATATTGAACGTAGGTTGTGCAAAGCTGAATCCACCTCCAGGTGCTCCTGCCTGGGGTGCCATGGAGGGGTTGGCAGGAGAGGCTGCTGATCCCGCTCCAAAAGTAAACACACCTGAGGCGTTGTTTGTGGCTCCAAATGCACCGGCTCCTCCAAACTGAAAGCCTCCGCCTGGTAAAATATGCATTTGTATATTTGAACTCATCTGGCCTTGAAAATAACAGTTAATGATGCAAAGATAATCTGCAAAAACAAACTAAGGCACCTGGTGTAGAATTAGTAGTTGCCCCAAATACAGGTGTGGAGTTGTTCTGCTGACCAAAGACAGGGGTGGAGTTGGGTTTGGCTCCAAAGGCTGGGGTCTGAGAGGGTGCTGCTGTGAAAGAAGAAGATCCAAATGATGAGCCAAAAGACGGAGTCTGACTGGCCCCGAATCCACCAGAGGGGGCCGAGCTGAAGACAAACGGGGAGGGGGCTGCGGATGGAGCTGCAAGTAAAACAGAGGAACAACAATATAAATCAAGTTTCAAATTCAATAAAATTTGTCCCTGCAAAAACAAAATCAATGAATCCAAAGCTCCCTCAATCAGCATACACACCTGAGGAGGAGTCAGCAGAGGGAGCTGCCGCTCCAAAACCAAAGGATGGAGCAGCAGCAGGAGGAGCAGTGTTAGCAGGAGCACCAAAAATGAAGGGCTGAGCGGGGGTGGGGGCTGGAGCTGAGCTCAGGGGAGCAGCTGATGGTGCGGGTGGCTGGCTGTCCTGACTCTGACCAAAGACGAAGGCTGCTGCTTTGGCTGGGGGACCGTCAGTGGAGGATGCAGCTGGCTGACCGAACACAAAAGTGCTGGGAGTGGCAGAAGGAGCTGGAGCCTGAGTGGAGCTGCTGCTGGTGCTGAATAAACTGGGTGCAGAGGTGGAGGAAGGCAGGGTGGTGGAATCAGTGGTGGAATTATTAACCATGAAGGAAAATGCTGGTTTAGGAGCAGCAGAAGAATCTGTGAGGGGGAGAGAGAGAGAGAGAGTATATGTCAAGACTGTGAATCTCATTGTTGCAGGACAAATTGATCTGAAGCTTGATTTACAGGCTTTGACTTTCTTTACTCAGTGTGTTAAAATACAGAAAGACAGTTTGATTTAATCTTAAAATAATACTTCCAGTTATCCATAGAAATGGTAAAAAACAAACAAACAAACAAAAAAAACGCCTATGAATCTAAAAGGTGACTCCTTGATTTGTACTTGTGCAGTCGGTGAAAATGTTGTCTCACCTGTAGCACTTTGTCCAAAGGAAAAGGTGGGCTTTGGGGCCTCTGCAGAGGAAGTTTCGTTCTTGTCCGATTGTTTGCCAAAAGGGTACGCAGGTGGTGGTGGTTGTGGTAGTGCACCGGGCTTGCTAAAGGAGAAACCGGCTGGAGTGGCCGCCGCTGGAGCAGCATCTGCATCTTTACTGGCAGCACCGAAAACAAAGGCAGAGGGAGCCGAGGCAGCAGCTTCCTTCTTTTCCTCTGCCTTCCCAAAAGTAAAAGTGGGGGCTGCCGGCTGTTTATCTGCCTGTATTGAGCCGAACGTGGTGCCTCCCTGCGGTGTAGTGATGGAGTTGGTCGTTGAATTGGACTCACCTAATCCCCCAAAGACTGAGGCTGTGGTTTTTGTGGTGGTCGTAGATGAAGTGGTGTCTGATGATGTGGTGTTTAATGATGTTACATTCTCACTTTTTCCTTCAGAGGAAACAGGAGGAGTGAAACTGACGGAGGATGAGGTGGTGGTGTCTGATGCTTTCTCCTCCGGTTTTGACAGTCCAAAAGTGAAGCCCGTTTTGGAGGAGTTGCTCTCAGTGTTAGAAGATGGTCCACTTCCAAACACAATCCCACCACTGGTTCCAAACTTAGACCAACCTGCTGCAGGCTCTGGGTCTGATGTTTTGTCATCACTGGAAGCAGACCCAAATTTAAAGCCCTCAGATGAGCTGCCAAATTTGAACCCTGATGCAGCAGTACTGTCTTTAGATGCAGTTTCTGAAGCAGAGCTTCCGAATTTGAATCCACCTGAGGATGAAGAGGACTCTGAACCCAAGCCTCCAAATTTGAAGCCTGATCCAGACCCTGAACTGCTGTCTGACGTACCAAACTTGAAACCACCAGAACTAGAGTCTGAGGTGCTGTCTGATGTGCCAAACTTAAAACCTCCTGAAGAGCTGAATGTAGAGGAGCCGGCAGCTGACGAGGCAAATGTTGAGCCAAAAGCTGAATAGAGACAAAGAATAAAAAATGAATGAATAATGCAGACCAGAAGATTTAGAACATTTTGATGAAATCAACATTCTGCCAACCTGACTATTAACATCAGACCTACAATAAATATTTTTCTTTAAAGAGCACCACACTCCCCAATTTAGGGGCCTTTCACTTTGCTATTATATTCACATTTTTTTTTCACAAAAACTTGAAATCAACTTTGTAATAGCTCATACCTTTAGGTTCCACCTTAGCTCCAGGTTTGGTTGCCTGACAGGCTACACACTGCACATCAGAGGCTTTATTCTGTACCAGACAGACGTCACATTCCCAGGAGCCTTCTGGCTTCTTAAATGCATCTCCAAACCCAAACACTGGAGCAGTGCTAGCTGAGGAGGTTGCTCCTTCTGAAGCTGCAGTGGATGCCCCTGTTTAGAGGATGGGGAAAAGGAAATGCTTCATCAAACTAAGACTTAATTTAGCTGACAATGTTTACATAAAAAAACAAACAAGGGAACTTTTTGTGCTATCTTTTTGTGTTAGTTGTGTTTTTGCCTTCATTACCTGGTTTAGCACTTGAGCAAGCCACACACTTAGTGTCCTCTGCTTTATTTTGTACACAGCATACATCACACTCCCACGCACCCTCTGGTTTTTTGAACTTGTCACCAAACCCGACAAACCCTGTTGAAACTGGGGCTGTGGGGGTGGGAGCAGTCTTTACAGCTGAGAAGGCAGAAGGAAGAGTCAGTGAGGGCTTGAGCCCTGTTCCAGGTTTGGCTGTTTCACAAGCCACACACTTCACTGCATCAGGTTTGTTTATAACAAGACACGTGTCACAGTCCCACGTCCCTGCAGGTTTGGAGAACAGTGTGCTGAGGCCTGTGGAGGTGGTTGAAGTCGTGGAGGTCGTGCTTGAGCTGCTGCACTCTGAGCTCACAGAGGAGGCTATTGGTGGTTTAGAGTCTGTAGATTTGGATGAAGAGGATGTGGGCTGTGCAGCCCCGCAGCAAACGCACTTTGTGTCTGAGGGCTTGTTCTGCACCAAACATGTATCACAGCTCCATCCCGGAGGGGGTTTGAATAAATCCCCTGACCCTGTTGAAGGAGGAAGATAGGAAGTGGTGGTGGTTAAGGTGGAGGAGGGGGCGGTCGTTAACGTGGAGGACTGCTGTGGAGCGTCGTTTGGGTTTGGGGAAGTCCGAGGAACAGGAGAAGCAAAGCCTTGATGAGGAAAAAAAGAGGTTAAAAACATCGCCACCCAATAATGCTTTACAAACACTGTATGAAAAGAAGAATGATTCTAACCAGGAGCTTTGAGAAGGTCCAGCACACTGCCCTGCTTCAGGGTCTTTGCTGGTTTGAAAGGTCCTTCAAATTCTTCTGTGCTTTTGCTTGCTGCAGGTTTGACTGTAAATAAAATAAAGAACATCAAGGATTGAACTTAAGTCCTTCTTGTCTGTATGCAAGCAAAAGAAAAGTGTTCTGACAAATATGAGAAAACTCTTACCCACTGCTGCTGTTGGTGCAAACACTTTCTCGTTTGACATGGAGGGACCCAACTTTGCTACAGGTGCACTAAAAGTAAATCCAGCCTGCACAGAAGAGGCAAATCATCAAAATGACACAGATGTTATAGGGTTTGCAGGGAAGCTTTAGTAAGCAGCATTTATTTTGGAATAAAGCACACACACAACCAGAGTGATGCTTGTTTTAAACTTGGTCATCACCGCTGCGTGGCTAACATAAGCATCGCTAAAGGCGCGTTCACACCGGACGCTACTTGTACTACCTCGGTGATCACTCTCCATTCAAAGTCAATGTACAGCCGCGATGGGGCGGGGCTAACCGTCCCGCGATGCGACAGCCGCGTACAAGACGAACACTTCACTCGTCGCGCGATGTCAAAGTAAAAAAAAAAGTTGATCTATTCAGGCGATGTCGTGTGTGTCTGTGCAGCATCAGCCAATCAGCGCTGTGTGTACGTGTGACGGTAACCTCGACAGTCAGTTATTCATCTGGACTACAGAGTAACAATCCATGTCTGTCTGGGAAACATTAGTCAGTGAGGACATTAGTTCCACCACGGTAAACTCACAGATGATGCTGCTGCAGGGCATCAGCTGCAGTGTTTTGTGTTTGAAAAGAGAGTGAAAAGGATACAGCTGGAATAATGTCTGCTTATAAATCCTATTATATGATATATGATATGATCGCGGTGAAACTCATGCGGACGTGACGTCACCAAGCGACGGCAACGGTAACCAAAATGAGGCATTTATGGACGCGCGACGCTACGTCAGTGGGCGATGCGATTTTGGTAGCTGGGTCGCTTGCAGTGTGAACGCAGCATAACACTGTAGCTTCTTAACAGAAGAACAAATCCATGTGGAAGATGGTGACAACGCTTCAGTTGATATGCAAGGGCCACCTGACAGCCAAAATGCAGCTTTACCTTCACTTTATGGCAGAATACTTTTGAACAGCTTCCATCTAACAATGTTACTTCTGAACAATGTCACTACCCGAAGCCTGTTGTGCGTTTGTGGGTCATATGGCAAAAATGGGCCAAATGGCAGGAACAAAGACTGCAGTGAAAAATTAAATGTTATAACCTCAACTGTGTATCGAGTCCATCTAACTTAAGACGTGAAAGTAACCTTCCACAGGTTAGCTGTGGGAGTCAGATCTTTTTTACTCGATACAAAGCAGAGGGCAGACACTCATCAGAAATAAATCCAAAGATGAGTTCACACCAAACGTGACTTCGGTGACCGGTCTCCATGAAAAGTCAACGTGCGGCTGTGATGGGGCAGGCCAACCCTCACACAATGCAACAGGTGTGATATGGGTGACTTGGCTGTGCTGCAGGATTTCCTAAGTGTAAAATATTGAACTTTGCAGGCAACATGCTGTGTGCCTGTGCCCCGATAGCCAGTTGGTGTTGTGTGGGTGTGTGATGACACCTATGTCAAAACGTTTTTTTTTTCCCAGTTTACATTGGAGTGACAGTCTCTGTCCGTGTCAGTAAGTACATTAGGTCAGCCTAGACAGGACCGCAGAGAACTCCATACTTGAGGCGCAGCTGACAGATGATGCCTCAGCAGAGCCATCAGCTGCAGGTAGATGAGGGACAAAATGAGCTATTTTATGGACAGGAAATATGACTTGGGTGAGCGACGCCATCTAAGTCACCAAATCAGTAATTTCAGTGAGTTATTACCTCTGCCAGGAGGTTATGGGATCGCTGGCGTCTGATGTTTTTGTTAGTTTAATTAGTTTGTGTGTTTGTTAGTTTCTCTTTTCGCAATATAACTCAAAAAGTTATGGCCGTATTTTGATGAAATATTCGGGAAATGTCTGGATTGGGACAAGTAACAAATGATTAGATTTTGGGGGTGATCCGGATCACAATCTGGAACTGCCATAACGAAAAATGTGATTTTTGTGAATAACTACTGAAGTTAAATCGATATCATTATGAATCCAATTGCTGATGGTATGTTTTCATGGTCAAGAAATCTAAATATTGAGATGAAATAAAGGAAGGACCAATATTTATGGTGAAAATCACAATATGAGTGAGAACTGTGGCGCTGGCGGAGGTATGCGCTCTACGAGTGCTTTTCTAGCTCATAGTTAGCAACACGTAATGGCCAGCTCCAGAGCATTGAAGCATAATCCAAAAGCTAAACTTGTACTTACAGAGGGAGAAAATGATGGTGGACTGGTAGCAGTAGCTTTGACGATAGGAGATGAAAATGTAAAAGGTACACATGGAGGCGTGGACGCCATCTGAGGCTCCTAGAAGGACAGAAAAAGGTCAGACTACTATAATAATGTCAAAATTCTGGATTATCATCTGTATTAGTTGACAACTTTTGGAACAAACCGTATTTGTTTCCTTTGCAGGAGTTACAGGTGTGATATTGGGGGGGCTGCTAATAGTTTTGGATGCAGTAGGCGGTGGGAGAGGGGAGGTAAAGCTGAATGTGGGTAAGGCAGAGGTAACGATGGGAAGTGAAATCGTCGGGAGGTCTGGTACTTCAGCAACCTTGAAGAGAAAAAACAAGTCTGAGTATCTTTTTGCTTTACAGCAAGGTAACACATTCAAAAGTGAGAAATTATTTTTTTATCAAAAAAAGGAAAAGACATAGCAAGTGCTTTTTTTTTTTTTTTCTTTTCTCCCAATTGAGAATAGTTCTCCCACAACCCCAGGAGAAATAAGCGGTATGGATAATAGTCCTGTCTTTTGGTGTTAAATCACTAACTTCTGTTTGAAGTAGGGCTGCCAAGATTAAATTGTCAATGACTAATTAACAAACTGACGTGGCCGTTTGTTTTTTTTTAAAGCATTGTTTTCTCTCAAAACTGCTGCTGTACCTTCTGCTGTCTTGTCTGCATTTCTGTCCTTGATGCACACATGCAGTAGTGGTAATCAGGGTCAGCCATAATGTCATTGGAAAGAGTTTTGCCCATACTGTATCATGGCTAGTCAGCAAGGGAGTTCAAAAGTTTGTGAGCTTTTACCAAAACAAAAGAGAAGAATGTGCAATGGAAAATCTGCAAGGCAGAACTTGCCTTCCATGGCAGTGCGACAGAGATGCACAAGTATCTGAAAAGGAAGCACGCTGTGGCCGATTCAATTTCTGACAAAGAGAGTCAGTTGTCTCGATAAGCTAACTGGCTAGTTAGCTGCTTACATTGGCTTCAACAGTAAGCTTCTTACTTATAGCTGTTAATGTTTACATTAATGATGACGATTTGATTAGCCTTAGAACACATATGTTGTGTTTGTTGTAAAGTTATAACAGCTGCAAAGTTCATAAAAAGTTGAATGTATCAACATCTTAACTGTTTTTTTTTTCAGTTAGAACATACCTTAAACATTTCAAGCTGGAAGCTAATGACAGCTATAAAAGACCAACTGCATGCTGGTGCAGTAATCTGCAATTCATGCATAATCCAATTGGTCGCCAAATTGCAAAAAAAAAAAAAAGTAATAATAATAATAATAATTCTTATTATATATCTGTATCTATATATATAGTTGAATGGTCAATTATTTAAATAATCATTTTAGGCAGCTCTCGTTTGAAGTTAAAAGTAAAAATAATCTGTTACATAATAAATAGTAAAACCACAGCTACAAGATTTTAAACAGCACTAATTTAGGTGCTATCCTTTACCTCGTACTCTTCAGGTCGTTTAGAGGAGGGTCTTGCAGTAGTTCTTTCTCTCTTCATCTTACCCCCTCCAGACCCTGCACTGCTGACTGCTGGCGTGCTGGACAGAGGATAAGCCGACCCACTGAAGCCCATTGTGCTAAAAGTCAAAGACCGAAACAGGTGTCAGAGGTGAAATAACATTTTTATAAAAAACAGTCAGGCATCGTCATTGATTAAGTGTATTTTATTAGGTTTCCGTCTACTTTGATATTTGAAAGCAAAGCAAATTTAAACAAATGACAATCATGTTACCCAGAAAATTACTCAGTTTTGTCATGGTTGACATGTTAAAAACTGTTTTACCTTTGAGATGGGCCCGGGGTTGCTTCAGGTAGTTGTGGTGATTGTCTCGTTGGCTGAAAAAAACAAAAACAAATACAGCGTTGGGCTTATTTTAAAACGTCTTTAGCTTTATTTGATGGGAGAAAACAACAGTTGTTTTATATGTTTGTTTACCATTTCTCTGGGGGTTCTTTCCACGGTTCTGTTCACTCCTCCAGGAGTCAAAGTTGGCCTAAAAGACACCGAACGGTTTCCTGACACCGGTGCTGCAGCAGGGACCACCAGCTTCTGCACCGGCGGGAGGGAGGAATCCATCTAAATTATAAAGAAAGAATATGACTGTCAAACAAAAAAGAGATACTTGGAGACTTTTAAAGCCATATTTTTTGAAACGATACAACATCACTGAATTTTGCATTCATTCGTACTAAAAACACCAGTTGCTAAGAAACAAAAACAGTTTTCAATCCAAGGGTCTCAGATGACTGGCAGGAAGAGCAGGTAAACCGATCTGCTGCTGTAAAGTTGTCACATGACTGAGTTTGGAGAGCAGAGCAGTAGCATGAACAGAAAGAAAGAGATGCAAACTAACGAGACATAAATCTTAATGCAGCTTTAGCAGAAAAATAGCAAAGAAGACGTGCTTGACATTCTTTTATTTGAGGTGGATGCAGATGGAAAGGCGACAGATTCTCAGGGGCAGTTGACCAAAAGGCGCCTCAAACAAGTCAAAACAGGAGCTGCCTGGTTAAACACCTGATGAGCGGGCACTGGAATTATACTCAGAATTGAACTGGTAATGTGTTTATAAACTTGAACTTTAAGCACTTGGAGAGCACAATCCTTAGCCTCGGTATTTTTGACACTATCTGCTCTATCTCCAAAGCCTACTGGATCTGCATCTGGATTCGGATCACCACCAAAATCAAGTCACTTTTTCCTTGTGCCATGACCAACAATCCCTGAATCAAAATTACCATGTAAATTTTTAAGCTGTCTTGTTTACAGAGAGACAAAAAGACAACCGCTGGGAGAAACATAACCTCTTAGGCAGAGTAAAATATTATGCGGCTAATGTCTCTTATGACAAATTCAGTGATCATACTGATGTTTAATGTGCTCCTCTGTGACACAGGCACAATGTTAGCAGTGATCATTCACTTGAAGCACATCGTTTTTTTCCCCTTCATGGGAAAGCATTTCTCACTAAGCATGTGAGCTTCAGCATCATTCAGTATTAAGGAAACTGAAAATACTTTTAGGCACTGTGACAGCTGCAGTTCAGCTTCATAACATTCTCTTACTTTCACATTATGGAGCTTTCATCCTTCGCACTTTTAAAATAAATCTTTTGTTTCTGCTGCTTAAATGTCTCCATGCTTTTCTTTTTTTGCTTTGTTTGCATTTTCCCCCCAACTGCTACTCTTTATCAGCTTTTTTACTCCCATGTTACGAAGTCAGTTTCTAACGCCATGGTTTCTGATACACAATGAAGCAGGGAGCTGCATGCAGAATGATAAACCAGGCTTTAGCTGTTCAGATTTGCTTGAACTCAAGATAACCTTAATATGGTGTTTAATCTACTGTTTTATGCATTCAGCTAATTTTGTTTCTGCCTCTATAAGGGAGTACGGGATGGTGAAAAGACCTCTGAAAACGAGGACAGTGACTGGATGAATGACATTAGGGAAAGAGGTCCTCTTTTGTCGTTTGTTGTTGCCTTAACAAACAACTTGTCACAAGGACTGTGTGCACTGAGCACAGAGATAAAACTGTCGGGCTATAAACACTACCTGTTCGTCTGATCTAGACCTGATATCTATTTTTAAATTAATAACGACAAACACAAAGATAGACATTTTTAAGTGTTCTTTTTATCACCACGTCTCATAATCTGCTAACCCCCACATTTCAATGCTTATGAACAGAACTAAGAAAATGCCTTTAATACTGTACTTTGAGGTCTGGGGAACTGCAGACATATCATTTTCTTTACTGTACTGCTTATGTTACTGAGGTTTGTGTACGCTGGCGGCTGAAGTATGGTTTCCTTGTCCTTTATTGCTTACTCGCGCTAGATTTGGTGGTTTGTGGTGGTGGCAGGCACTTGTGGTGTTACGAGTGCTGACACAATACTGAATACTTTTTCTTTTCTTAGGTGCTTCTATCAGATATTACTTAACTTAATTTTCTAAATAAACAAAATTTAACCAACCATTAAAATATGAAGATAAACGTCTCACGCGTAGACAGCTGACACCTCCCCGTCCTTCAGCCACTACAGCCTCCACACCAGAGTAGTCACAAAGCAAGAGACTTTTATTTCTGCAGATTAAGGCTGATTTTTTTAAGTTATAAAACTGATCAAGACACATCTGATAAACCAAAATGGTTCAGTGGTTGTGAAAGAGTTTTAAGGCAGATGTGAAGAGGGGCTAAATAACACAAAGAAACCAAAAAGATGCTGCACAATGTTGTCAACATTCCCATAACACAGAACCTGATGTCACATCTGATATTACATAAAGTGAACCATCATAAAAGTAATTATGGGCATAAAACTCACACAAACACATGGTAGTACGCAACTGTGCATGGATGAGATGGACAGCAATGGATCATCTGTGGTCTGTTAATTATAAAAAGCTCAGGAACATGTCTGTAAGAACCTTTAATGTACATTTTTTGTCTGTTTTTTATAAAGAGCTGTTAAAAGCCACCTATATCATTAATTTTCCTCAACACTGAAATAGTCTAAATTCACAAAAACATAAGACATTCCTGGTCCTAAAAAACTGTTATTTCCATCTAATAATTCCCATTAAATACGTTGGTGTAGTGTTAACTAATTTCATCGGATATCATAATACAAACAGTGTAAAGACATGTGACTCATATTTTTGTCACTTAACGGGCATTATTGTCACTTATCTATTATTCAGTGCTTGTAGAGGCAAATCAACTAAAAATCTTTATCATAGGAAAACAATGGTAGTACTTCTTAATAACCATCTCTGTATGACCACTGAAACAGAATGGGACTCGAATAATAATATAATTTTAAAAGAATTCAGATTGTGTGAAGCTTGTGTTAACAGCCTCATGCAGTAACTTTAAACAATGAAAGCAGGAGTGAAATTTCTTATCAAAAAGCAATTAATTACACTTGTGCAACATGTAATCAAAGAAAAAAGTTGTTTCACTCTGTAGCTTAGTTGGATAAAGATCTTTTTTATAAATTTTAATCATCATCACTGTAATTGCAAGGACCCCTTGCAATTACACCACAGACCACTAGGGGTCCGCAGACCCCGGTTAGGAAACACTGCTTTACATTGTGATAAAGCAACTGGTAAAACAGTATTTGGACTTCCAAGTAAAAAATCTTGAACACTTGAATTCAACAACAAAAAACCCTGGTCTGTCATGGGTTATCTTTCTGGCAAAACTTTCAATAAACCTTTGTGGGAGTTTGAAAAGCAGCTGTTGCAGTTGATAAGGCCTGACAGCTTCTACAGAAGACAAGCTGAAGTCCAGAGCTGGCACACTTTAACAACACCTCACACACAAACTCTTCCTTGCCCAATCTATCACAGAGTGGAGTTCACTCAAAAGCATGTGCAAGTAAAAGCAAACCTAACACACACTCAAACACAGCAGTAAACAGCTGTGACAGCCAGGGAGAATTGTGTTAACAGGTGTACCAGGGGTCAACAGGCAGCGGGGCGGAAAAGGCTTGAGGATAAACCACAAGTGCTGCTGGTTTGTACAAAGAAATCTCTGTCACTATCACAAAGTGTGCGCTGAGCAACAAACACAGGACAAAGGATATGAAGAGTGGACGGGTGGGTCATGTGTGTACAGAAGCTCTGTGTCATTCAGGGCCATGTTGCAAATTGTATTTTTATTTTTAATGTATTTTTTGGGTATTTAGTGCCTTTATTGAGAGGAAAGAGACAGTGGATAGGCTTGTGAAAGGGGGGGAGAGAGCAGGGGAAGACGCTCTGGAAACTGGTCACAGGCTGGATTTGAACCCGGACCGGCAGAAGCAAATACATGGGACGTGAGTGGTTGGCTAACCACTCCACCCAACCAGCACCCCGCAAAAAATGTTGATAACAATCACATCGAGGAGACAAGTGGCAATCTATCAGAGGACCTTGTAGCCAACAAAAATGCCATCTCCTAGTTTGGGCACATTTTGAAGAAGTAGAAAGAAGTTCAGTTTAAACAATGCAGGGTGACCATTTCGACAACCGTCGGTAACGCCACCATTTTGTTCTAGCATAGCATAAATAATCATTTATTGACCATAACTGAGGTAAGACCTTCAATTAATCACGATACTGAGATTAGGTAGTAATCGTCCAGCCCAAATTGTATGAGAGAACGTCTTTGAATTAGAAAATCTCTCCTTACCCGTTTCTTTTTTGAGTGGAAAATCGAAGCATCAAGATTTGTGCCATCCATTGACTGCAAAATAAAAACAAAACGCAGGAAAAATGTCCTTAATAATGCAACAGTTTTAACTTCTGACTGTTAATTGCTATTAAATAAGCATATTCTGATATTTGGCCCACTGTAATTCAACATGTTTAAATGCAATAAAATGTTAAAAGAAGGCCCAATCATACTGTTGAAAGAGGAGATGAGGCTGCTGCTGGGATTCTCCTCGCATCCTGCAGAGGAAAAAAATACACTTTCAGTTTACATAAATCTAATGATGGAAAATAAATAAGATATTATGAAGTTAAATTCACTATGGAACTTTTATTAGCAGAAAATCAATGTTTGTGTGTATTCATGTCTGTGTGCACTTACAGCCAGCGGGCTTGACATGCGCTCCAAAGACTGCAGGATGCGTCTGGCAGTGGCGCTCGTCACTCCACACGGCTGAGCTCCAGCAGGCTTTGCTTTTATCTGTCTTCTCACTGGAGCCTTCAGACCAAGAGAGCTCAATTAGTCTCCAGTTAGACAACAATCAACCCAGTGTATCCATAATTGCTCAAGAACTAATTCTGCAAAATGTTAGAGCTCAGGTGACTAGGCTATCAGAGCCCTACTTGATTCTACAGAGTCTTTTCAATGTCTAATAGAAACATATCTCTGTATATAAAGGGGTTACAGGAGAAGTAGGAGGAAAAGTTGCTTAAGTAATCTCAGCACGTGCGACATGGGTTGGCGCCCTCACACCAGGCCGAGTTGCACCATAATGTGATGGAGCACAACTGTTTCCCCTCGCTGCCAATATTTCTGTATGAGACAGTCCTCTCTATGGCTCTGTTTGTAACGAAACAAACATAACTTTCTGAGAAGCCTTAAGGACTTCAGAATGTGTTTGCCAAAATCAAATTTATATGGACCACTGCTCCAGTCTCTTCTGGGCAAAGCAGCTTTGGTCAATCTGTGACCAAGCATCTGTTTTCTGTTTCAAAACTTCGTGGTTTTATGTTTTCTTCTGTGGTGAGTTTCCTCAAATATCATTTTTTGTTTTGTTTTTAAACCCTAATTTTTAAAGACAGGACAGTAACTACAGAGAGAAATCCAAGGGAGCAGGCACTGATGTGTGAAATGAGCCACAGATCAGGTTTGAACAATGGCTGCTCACTTTGGGGAGTACAGCCGATGTGTGCAGAACGCACTAACCCAACACAAGGCCACCCGCACTCTTTTAAAGCTTTTTCTTCTTCTTAATTAACATAATTGTTCCATCACAAGTTGGATTCAATTTTTTTTTTTTAAACTTGACGACTTTTTTAGAAAAAACAACTCATAACAACACTCTTTCTTGTTACTGTTGTGTCAGGTGCAAACACATTTGAAAGACCTTTGTAAGTGGGCAAAAATTATTTAGATTCATAGCAAAGCAGGGGAAATCAAAAGATACGCACTGCTCGTATGTTAATATCCAAATCAATGTCTTGTCTATACAAAGTTGGACCTCACCTGGTAAGGTGTTCCAGGACGTGTGCGAGAGCTTCTAACTGCAGCCGCCCCCCCGTATGTCGTCTTCCCAGGGTAGAAGGGTGAATCTCCAAGCTGGCTGGAGTTTAGCACTGTGCTGTTGAATGTAGACTGGAGAAGAGAGAGGATAAAATTCAACTGGGGCGAAGCACCATTTCATCATTGTTTGATCACATTTTTCCTGTTCCATGATCATGAAAAACAGGTAAGTGGTTTAAAGTGGAAAAGATAATCCAATCTTGAGAAAAACTGCAGACATATTGAGTCAACTGAGCAAAAAGCAACTTTTTTTTTACAAGCATTGAGTTTTTTATGAAGATATGGGCAAGTCTAATATAAAACCTTGATTATGGGTGCAGGTGCGTAACCTGTAGCTTCTGTAATACTTTTAACAGTTCCAGTAAAAACCTCAACAGGCAGCCTCAGTGCTTTCAAGATTGTCATTGTGCGATTAATAGTTTACTTTCTTTAATACTGTAGGTCAGCTCTAAACTTGAGGTGACAGCCGCTTTGCAGACAGACTGCCTGCAAGTCACTCTTTCCACCTCTGCCAATCACCTTTGGTCTTGTAAGGGCACCTTACAGGTTACATTTATTTTTCCTGGATGTCATAATCATGGACAAAATAGCAACTCTGGAAGTCCCAATCTGGGTCTTGGGGTTGGGTGGCATACTTTTTTTAAATGTCACACACAGAACTTTGATGCTTGTATACTGGTCGCAGCAGAAAATAGGACTTAGACTTAAGAGAAAAAAGATTTTATGTGCATCTTACACTTGACTTTACAGTAAACAAAAGGCAATCCAGCAAGATTCATTGTCAAAAACTGGTGTCTGAAAAAGTGACAGCAAAACAACAAGCTCAGGCTTGCATCATCTCACTGGAGTTTGTTTTTATAGTTTACTTTCTTGTCTCACCAGGCAGAAATCTGTCCGAGTGCACACTAAGACTGGTTGTTATGAGTTGGCGAGGTGTGGCATCTGGCGTGCTGCCACGCTCATGAAGAGTAAACATCAGCATGTTGATCACACGAGAGCTAAATCTAACCAATGGCGTACTGTGGGGCTGGGAGCAGAAAAACAGTAAAATTGATTCTCTGATAGAGTTTAAAGAAGTGAGAGAATAAGTAAGTCCAAGGGAGATGTGTTAAATCTATGCAGGTCACTGATCTAATGGCACACAGACGTCAACACAGCATCATGTGGCACACCAGTGCACAGATTTGCTCTTACTCTGCATGATGATGGACTGACACTCACATTGGAAGAAGTCCCGAATACAGATAGGTTGAACGCTGGCCTTTTTAAGCTGGACTGAGCAGGATGTGACCCATGAGAATTTGTTCTGTCCGTCTCTGGGGACCAAAGCTGAGGGAGAGATGCTGTTTTTGAAGTTGGGACGTCTGTAAAAGAGACACAATTACAACATGTTAGAACAGTTTATCACATTTTGATCAAGATTACAATTGCTGCCTACAACAATTATAAAAATGGAGTAAACGAGATTATAAGATCACTGTGGCACATGACATGCTAACAATTTTTTCTTTATTAGCATTAATTTGAGGTATTAGTACTTTTACCAGTATATTTGTTTAAAGTGATATTGTCAGAAGCATTTCTGTTGGATAACAACAATAATAAAAAAAATATTTATACAGTGCTTTTCAGAGACTGAATGACGCTTTACAAGATAAAAGCATGTTGTGTGCATTTTAAAATCAGTGAGGATTCATCTTTCATATTTATGATCTCAATACCTGTTAAAATAACCACAATTAATATTATTGCCATAATTGAGAAGCCCTGGGATATGCTTAAAACAACACTGAATATATCAAGAGACCTTAGCGCAAAAATGAAATCAAGCTGTCCCCATTTATAAAACCAATCCATTCGTGCCACACCCTGTTTTTGTAGTTTCACATATTTAAGAGGAAGTGCGGGTGTGGAGTAACATCCACTATGTCCAGTTTTAGCGTAGCCAATAACATGAGCGTCTGATTACTCTCCACATTTAAGTGCTCCAATCAAAGGATAGTCTGTAAACAATTTGCAGAGCATTTACTCCGTTGACACACAACCCCAGACTGGTTGTAAAAAAAAGTCCATCATTAACTACTCGTTTTCATCATTTTATTGGCTGACTTTAGACTGATGCAGAGGTAAACTAGGCATTACACATTACTAAAAAAATAGAGGCATCAGAAAGGTAGCATCAGATCAGAGCCCACTTTCTGATTTGACACTATCCTGGAGGCGAAGGAGACAGGAGCTTTGTGGGTCAGCTTCTCTGGCTCGACCAGTTAAAAACCACTGATCTTTGAAATGCAATGATATGCAGCAAAATGTAAATTGATAGATTATCAACTTTGTTTTTGGCGTTCAAATCGACTGTTAAAAAATACCAGCTACTCCTCCACGTTAGAGTTTAAAGAAAGTTTAAACAAAGAGCATAGACTGCCATTGCCTGAACAAGTTGTGCTGATTCCGTACATTTGATCGGATCAATATTTATTTATTTATTTGCAAGACTAATTTCAACCCATTAACCATCAATGCTTATTTAAAGTTAGGCTTTGTAAAGAAGAGAAAGGGTTCAATACATTGCTAAACTTCAAATAAGTGCTAAGGCTTTAGACTGGACACAGCTGATCCAAAGAGCTTCACTCTAATAAAACTCTCTGTCACACTTTGTTAAATAAATTGCAGAGAATATTGAATTTTTACTGAAGAGCTTTTAAAATTATTTGACTAGATTCATATGTAACAAATTAAGAGAAATGCAATACACATTATATCTTACAAAATGTCTATGTGTCTCCATATATGTAGAGTGAAGAGACAGCAAAGGCTGCTCCAAACTACCTAAAATGTAAGACTATTGTAGGGATAAGATTCACTGTCTCTGGGAATGTGAAAGGGTTGGAAAACCACATGTGTTGAGGATAGTGCAGTTATCAAGGAGCAATTCCAGCCTTACCCATTACTGTTTCTATTGGGATGTATCCCTGAAGTATTAAGAACACATTAGAGCACTGTTCAGTTTCTGCTTATGTTGGGCTGAAAGGCTGTTAAGACAAAATGGGAAAGATGAACCTCCTTCAACACATCTGTGATAGTGGAATATATTTCTCTGGACAGACTAAGACCTTGTATTAAGGGATCTCTACAGCAAAGTTTGGCAAGGTGTTAGAGTATCTGGGAACTCAGAGCGCAACTGCATGAAACGTCAGACTCAATTAGGAATTTTGAGATCATTGCTATGGAAGTATTTTTGAGACAGCTTGTACATGTGCTGTGTTGGACTGTTGTCATTCTGAAAGTTTCCAAAAAATGTTTTTAAAATAATAGTTTGAGCAGATATATCTACCAAGTACAGCAACAACTGCCTTAAAAAATCTGAGTACTGATCCAGTATCTGTTTGTCAACTGCCACGCCTTTGATTTAAGTCGCTTTTCAGACAAAAAATCTTTCGACATTTAAGAAAACCATCAAACAAAATTGTCCCTACCCTTGTCAGAGGCACGGGAGGAGAACCCACTGGTGGTGGAGATGTTGTCATCTTCGTGCTGTGACAGGTTGTCCTTGATTTCTTTGACCAAGGAGAAGCCCGTTGAAAAGGGTCCAGGGGCTGAGGAGGTGGAGGGCTGGGAGAAGAGGCTACTGGACCCTCCCAAGACAGGAGAGGAGGCATCCAGCGGGGGAAAGTGGAGATGAGAGCGACTCAGAGGAGGTCGTGACAGCACGTACTCCTGAAAGTTTAAGGACGCCCGGCTGGTCGAGGGCTCTTTGTGTGGGAAAAGAAGCCACAGGTCAGAACAGTGTAGCTGATTTAGTTGATCAAATATCCAAGACCTACTCTCTGGTATATTTTCTACGAAACTACATGAGACTCTGACCTGTGTTACTGGTGCTCGGCTCTGGTGAGTCTCGTCCATCTAGAGGAGGTGGCCCCTCTTCACTGCCATTTGGAGGAGGTGGAGGCGGCTCGTAGTTCTGATCTGACCTCTGTGCAGCCCCTGCCCCTTCAGGAGTATCTCCATTTTTAAAGTATTTCTGCAGCCAGGAGGGAACAATGCTCTTTACTGTGTCTGTCACTCGACTGATGAGGCCTGACTGTTGCTTAAAGAAAAATGAGAGAGGGAGACAAAACAACAAACCATCAGCTCAAGCCACTATTTGTTCCCTTATTTGTATAATTGAGTTTTTATTGCCTTTTTTTTTTTTTTTTACCCCTGAGTCACTTCAAAATTATATGTTTTCAGTATTTAGCATTCACTCTATTTTATGCATAAATGACTTTTAAATCAGTTTTAATTATACAAAGCAGGATTCTTGCAACATGCATAGATTTTGTCCAAGTAACAGAAACTAGAAAAATACATGGAACAGAGAGTAGAAGCACGAAACAAAAATCCTAAATTTCTCTATATATTACCTGAGAAAATATTGATACTGGACTTTTAGATATAAATATAAATATATATAAATCAGCTTATTTTGTTTTAATGTTGTTCTTTGACTGTACAGCTGGAGAAACAGGCATACAGAACTTTGCACTGGCTCGTGGCCGACTCATAGGTTTGTCAATACACTTCTCTCTGTGAGCCAAACAGGCTCCGCTGGAGTAGAAAGTAAAAGTAAACCATTTCACCCACAGAAACAGACCAATGCTCCATAATAGCTTCTATATTAAACAGATAAACTGACCTTGCTGAGTGAGAAAATCAAAGAAAATAAAGAAAATTCCTCCTGCACCATGTCATAATCCCTCTTTCCTCGCTCCTTGACTGCATCGAGGCCAGTGACGGAGAGGAAAATAGAAAAGAGGTGTCGGTGCGAACAGTGACGTGAGGCGTCACACAGCATTGTGCTGCATCGTTGGTAGTTAGGACACTCACATGTGCTTCAGTTATTTAGCTTCATTTTGTTATTTAGCTTCACTTATGCTCATGCTTTTTTAGTGAGGACACGGTATAACTTTTATTCTTGCAAGGCACTGTATCTTAAAATTTAATTACTTAGGGGGCAAAAGCTGAAAACATGTTTCTTCATGTCAAGTTTTGTCACTGTATTTTCTTGTTGGTCCTTCAACTTAATCACGGGGAACAGAAGCTGCATTCAGTTTTTTTGTTGTCTGTTTCATTGATGGAAATTCTTTGTCATGCCATTTGTTTTATCCGTCATAGTATTTTGAACACTCTGGTCAGTTCATGCTGTTTGAAAGGTTCAATTATCATGTATATTTTCCTGATCCTCTGCCACTGCCACTGTGTTTGACACATAATCAGGTCAAACATCATCACATAAAAACCCTGCAGCGTGGCCCCCTTCTAAATCTTACGACACATTTCTGTCATTGTTGAGACTCTATTCTGAGACTCAACAAATCTACATTGAAAGGTGGGTAACATTTCCAAAAAAACAGCTGCATTTTGGTTCAGTGTCTGTTCATCACGTTCCCCCATTCCTCAGTCTGGAGGCAGAGTAAAAACTACATTCAACATTATATCAATCATACAGCATCCTTTTGACTCGTCCTGATGTGATGAAGTGCTTTGAACACAGCGAGGAATAGTGAAATATTGGGCAGTGGGATCAGACTATATAATTTATACACGCTTGTGACCTGACCCGACAGTTGTAGGGTTTTGGGACATACTGATGTTACACACGAAAAAATCGTGCACTCTGACCTCAGTAAACGGGATCCTGTAAACCAAGATGAGGCTCCCCAAATGAAACATTTGCTGTGATAGCATGCGCTTCCTGCACCCCTGTGGCAAGGGGATCTGCTGGACAATGAGAGTGGAGCCCTGACTGACCCTAAGTGCTCCCTGTTCCTCAACCCACAGTCTGTGTTCAGATGAGATACAATCAGAGGCACCTGACACTCAAGAGGATCTTTTCTAAATACTTTAAATAACCTTCAGGATGCATTAAGAGCACAAAATGCAGAGAGTTTTGGCATATGTCCGTGTGGGTATAATGGCACACTGGATCACCTCTTTTTTGGTCCATCATAATGACTGACAGCCTTCAGATTTCTACATCATTCACAAAAAACATGGCATCACTGACAGAAAATGTGTCTGGGACAGATTATTTATATCAGCAGGTAATTTAAGTGACTTTCATACAACTCAGCCATCAGTGTTAAATAAACACCCACTTTTCTCCTTGGGATACACGTCATTATGACATTTGTCACTGATGTTCTGTGTCCTGATTGTGTTGGGCTGAAGTGTTGCTGTCATTTTAGACGTATATTTGTAGAAAAATATATATATTTTTGGAAACAACAATATGATTTCTTTATCTAAACATTTAGGAAGATCCCGCTAATGATGTTTACAGTCAATTAACCCACTATCATATATAACATATTCTTACTATTATATATCCTTATAGCACATAGCAGGATTTTTCAGGTGTCTCCAGGGTAGTATAAACTAGGGGTGTCCCGATACAACTATTTCACCTCCGATACGATACCGATATTGCAGCCTTGAGTATTGGCCGATACCGATATCAATCCGATACGATATCAGCAGGAATCATACAGACTTTTATTACCTATTTTGTAGTATGGACTGTAAGAAAAGGCATGATCAGGTCAGATTACTCAGAGAACAGTAGTCAGCAATAGTAGGTATGAGAAAAACTGACCCATTTGTTATTAACCAATAGGTTAAATAAATTTTAACCTGAAACATAAGAATATACTACAATTAAAACAACATGAATAAATAATATCAGAAGACCCTGAAAAGTGACCTCAATAAATCAAACAAAAACATATTTCACCAATTGCAAAATAACCACTGTGTTGAACTTAAACATAAGCATATTCTACAACTGAATAAAATAAAAAATAAATATATTAGAATGGACTGCTTGTATCGGAGTGCTGATATCGGAGATTTAGGATGCAGGCCAATATAATCCGATATTTGTTTTTTTGACCAACATCCGATATCAATATTGGATCGGGACATCCCTAGTATAAACTGAGGTGCCTCCCTTCCCTTCTTTGTGTCTTTTGAGAGGCTTGGGTGCAAAATGTTACAGTTGTGGTGAAAATCCTTGTTAATTTGACTTTGTAGCACCTTCTGCAAAGACTGTTGTAGATTTTCTTGCCATTTACAATTTGGACAGTTTCACAACTACTAACTATACTTAAATAAAACACCATTTAATAACATCGAAATCATAAAACAAACCTAAAAGACACATGATTCTGTTTCTCTGGTAGGTCTTTTTTTAACAAACTGAGCGTACCTCTTTTCATGAAATATTTTTGAGCTCTTTCACAAAGCAAAACACATTCAGGGTGACAGAAACTGGGTCAAATTCTGCGTCTGCCTCTGTGAGCCAGTGAGACACTGGTTTGAACTGTACGGTACCAAGAGTGAGAGCTGAATAGATGCAAGTCGATTTTGCTGAGTCTTGTTCCTTTCACCCCACGTGGAGAGTTAAACAAGCTTTTTGACAGTGAATAAGTGTTTGCCACACTTAAAAAAAAATCTCCCTATGGTATTTTATCTTTTGCTTTTCCTTGATACAGATGGTGTCAGGGGTAATGATTGAATTACATAAACAAAAAATGATTCAATGTCCACAAAAAAACGTATAGACATTGAATAATGTCTGTCTTCTGTTTTTGAGAGGGGAAAAAAGGAAAATATCATCAGATTCATCAATGAATCTCAAACATAATCAGCTACTGAACTGAACACTGAGAAGACTGTTAGTTGCAGCTATATTGATTTCCCTTCTCTTAGCTTCAACGGCACATCAAGGTTCCTTCATCAGTCCATTATTTAACCTTTGTGTTTTGAGAAGTTATCAAAAGTGCTGGTTTGGCTGAGTGGTAAGCAACCAGGCTCAACCCATATACATGTTGCTGCAGGTCTGGGTTTAGATCCACCCTGTGGCCAGTTTGCAGAGTGTCCACCCTCTACTCTCTTGCCCCCTTTCGCAAGCCTATACATACATAGTCTCTCTCCTGTCAATAGTCACAAAATGCCCCCAAAATAAACAAAACAATAAAATAAATGTCCGACAAAGTAACAGCACTATTGTTTTAGGCTTACCTCACAATGGTATAATTTTTCAAACTTTACTGATAAGACCCAACCAATTACAGGTTTTTAGGTTCTGTGCCTTAATTACGGACGTTTATATTTGGCTGTGATGCCTCATGTTTCTGTTAAAAGAAAGGCTGAGAAAAAAAGCCTGCCAACAGGTGCATGGCTTCATTTTCTGTTTGACCCTGTTTGCTGTTAAGTCCTGATAAAAGTCATTTGTGCCTCCAGCTCCTTACTTATCTACAGCATACACCTGTAGACCACTCTGAATGTAAACCTTGAAGCCAATAAAACACACATTTAACCAGTCAAGAGCGAATCTTACTGATTTACTGTGTTCCACGCCCTACTTCAAATGATTTATTTCTATCTTATTATTTTTCTAATGCACTTGTCTCTTCAAGTTTAAGCTGAATGATTTAATAGACTTGCTGTGGGCAGTTTAATATGAAAAAGTGACCTAAGATTGACTGAAGTGCACATTTTGGAAACAATTAAACCTACTGAACATATTTTGTCACCAAAGTCTGAGTTTACCAGAGCATCTAGCTTTTTAAGCCAAAAAATGTAAACAGATGTGGCCAATGTGTCTCCTTACAGTCAATTAAAAAAGAAACAACCTGCACAAAGCAGGGTAAAAAGGGCATGGGGTCATTTAAGGTTACATCACAAGCCAAAACAGTTTCAGTCTCACCAATAAAAGCTGTCAATAGTATTAAAGAAAGGCTACATGGTCTCTTCAATGAGGGATAAATACACAGATCATATAATTACAGTCTTAGGCTGCATTGTTAAGTTTACATAAGAAATTACAGGTGTAATCAGGACAGCAGGGGCTCTGTTGTACCTTTTTTTGTGTTTAGTGCTACCAAATGCTATAAGTTTAGGTTTTCAGTAAAAGCCTTGGCATGGCATTATTTGGTGCAAAATACTTTTAAGTCAGACCCTCTTAATTAAAGTGTATTGATTTAAAATATTAAAACTAACCTAAATATCTACAATTTGAATCTTTAAACCAGCAAGTCATTATTTTAAACATGAATTGAGTAGAAACAGTATGATGCCCTTATTTTACAAGTGCACCTAAAGCGCCAGTGCTTCTTTAAAAGCTGAGAGCTTTTGGGGTCAACCGAGTTAAAGGGAAAGAAGAAAAAAAAGAAGGAAAAAGAGCAGCCTCCCACTTCAAACCTGCTCTGACAGTATGCATTTGTTTTTAACAGTATTTTGGGAGAATAATGATTAAAAATACATTTACCGGTCAATCTAAAATGCAACTTAATAAAATCATTTTTACAAATACGAGTATAAGACAAAAGGTTTGTCTATTACCATTTACATCAAATCAGTGCAGTGGAGGGAGCGGGGAGAGTGTGTAATCAAGTCAAAGGTAACATATCCCTTCAATGTCATTGTATATATGTATCAGACGCGTTACTACAATCTAATAATGAAGTGAACTACTGTTTCACTGTCTGAAAGATAGTGGTTCACTTCAACACATGTCAGTTACGAACAGCAAGTTGCTCGACAGTGCTGAACACGATTCACATTAGAAAATCTGAGTCTAATAAATATTTACACTGTTTTTAACTTGCAACATTGTAAATCACAGCTATGAGAAGGCAGACATTAACGTAATCAGCTCATCTACGGTGGACCTGAACTTTTCCACAAACGTAAAACGGGTTTGCTTATCTGCTTAATAACATAACATGGGGTGTCCGAACTTAATGAAGTGATGATATGATTCCACGTCCAGTATGCAGCAACAAACTGGTAACCATGTGGGATCTCAATCAGCTAACACTTCCTGCGCAATACTACAAGCCGAGGTTTTGCTAAGTTAGCCACACGGTTTCAGACTGAGTGGTGGCTCACTCTTTATCTCAGATTTCCTTTTATTGTCCACAAGCTTTTAAGAGGTCTAATTTAGCTCCTAACAGTCATGTCAGTGCTGCCGGCGTCTTATGAATCACAGACAACAATACATTTCTATCATGTGCTAACGAGCATTAGCATCAGCCGCTAATACTTGGAATTGTACTTCCTAGCTTTCCGCTAACTTCGCTAGCAGCTAAGACCTTAAAAATAGATTTGAATACTGATTATTTCGACACGTCAAATTTCCACTGCCACTCATCTAGGAGCCAGATACCCTGTCTAAACGACCCCCTTAGCTGTGATTTGACCTGTCAGGTCCGTCAGACTCAGCTAACCTGTGAAACGGCCAGCGAGCTCATTCGCATTTAGCGGACATGCTAGCAGCGCGTGGAGGCCACGAGCGCTAACGGCAGGCCGTAAAATGTCTCTAACAAAACAATAACAAGAGCTACAGAGATAGTGCCACTGTGGCCGCTATAATATCCATTTAACCAAGCATTAACATCAGAAACTTCCATTTCTTTTACCTGTTTATTCTTGGCGTAAGGTTTGGAGGCGATATGATATCTCCTGCTTCTAATTTTCCCTCCACCCGTGGCCGCCATGGCTCTTTCGTCTGAGTGTCTTTCGGTGTTTCGGCGCCGGATAGCTGTCATCCAGCACAGCGGCCGCTCACTGTTGAACTGTGGGTACTGTAGTTCCCTATTTAACAATAAGCAAGCTTTGTGAGAAGTCGTTGGATGCACTTTGTATGTCGCCACGGGGTTATCTTATGTCAAACTATTCAAAACAAAACACATTTCCAGACTTATTGATATTATATTTGTCTTGTTTCTGGACTGATGTTCGGGTCAATGAATGAATAAAACTGACACACCTTTTCATGTTTTAGACAAACAAGCGAAATACATCTTACTGGATACGTTCATTTCCTGCACTTTGTATTTCATTTATTTCAGATATTTTAACAATTTATTAATAAACTGCATTAGCAGGCAATGCAAAAACCTGTAGTGCGTTCAACTAGTGGTGTTGACCTAGGTATGTTTTAGATAAAAACATAAAACAAACACTGGCACAGCACTGTCGGGCTTCAAAGCCCCGCCCACCAACAAAATGAAACATGAAGTGGAATTTTCTTTTTTTTGTGTAAAAACGAAAAAAACAAAAAACGGGCCGTTTCTTGTTTTTTGCACAAAATGGAAAAACAGCTCAATTTCTTGTTTCTGCTTGTGTCTTTTATACCCAGGAAACAGACTGATAAAACGTACCTTGGTCCTTGGTCCAGCAGACATCACTGTCATCACAGTTTACACTGTGTCATAACTCTTTGAATTTCAGTTCTACATCATGTAAAAATTACCTTTTTGGAGATTCCTTCGAAACAAAAAGACAGTTGATTAACTGTCCTATTTGAGATTCAGTTTTAGCTCCACATTAGTTCCCTTTTATAAGTTTCTTAAATGCAATAACCAGACTGTTTCCTTACCCTCCAGTGAATAAAGTTTTTTTTTTTTTAACTTTGTATATGATACCAGTAGTCCTGAAGTCAGTGAGGTTATTTCAGTTCCAGTGTTTTAATTTTGATGGAGTCAGATCATCAAATCTGTAAAAGTTTTTTCCAAATAATCTTCTGACTCCTTTCAAGAGAACAAAAAAACTGTTCAGTATCTATTATACATCTTGCCCAAAACTATGAAGGATCAGCACAAGGTGTGATGATGTTTTCTATAGAAGACACGAAAAATAAATTTGAGGTGTATTTTGGGTGACAGGCAACATTTCATTTGAAGCACCAACTTCACATCCGATTGATTCAAAGAGGCTGCACTGTGGTGCAGTAGGTAGTGCTGTTGGCTCTCTATAAGTAGTCTGCTGGATCTACTCTACAGCTGAGCAGGGCCCATCTGTCTTGAGTTTGCATATTCTTCCTGTGTACTTGTGGATTTTTCTGATTTTCTCCCATAGATCAAAAACATGCTGATTCAGTTATTTTTTGACTGTAAATTTCCTTTATGTGTGGATGTGAGCATGAATAGTCATCTGTCTCTCTGTGTTGGCCCTGTAACTGACTAGTGGGTATGAAAATGTCATCTTGAATAGATTCCAGCTGACCTGTGACCCTAAAAAGGACGAAGGTAATGAGAGGATGTCTGCCATATATGGTCAAACTACAAAAAAGAGACAATACATTTATCTTCACATGTGAAACAACACCTCTGTCAAACATAAACATGATTGATCATACCTTAGTAATATCAGTATACAAGATGAAGAAGAAGTAAGTCATGTAATTATTTAGTTTCCAATAAAATTAAATGACCACAACAGTCAGTTTGGATACTTAAATTAGAAACATCAATTACGTTTATTAAAGGTAACAGTTATCAAAACATCCCCATGACCATCTTTACAAATTCATCTGTGGTTTGAAACTCAAAGTATCAAAGAGGAACAAAACCTACGTCATCATGCTATTAGCTACAAAAGTTTTATTCAAAAAATAAGTTACACAAATTCAATGAGCAGAATTAACTTATTATCATAGGTCGATGAAATGGAAACATTATAAAAACATTCTAACACAAACATCTGTATCAAAAATAGCTTATGCTGACCTGAGGAATAATTTCTTTGGATTAATACATCAATGTGATTATCATCTGCGTTGAAAATCACCACAGTGCTATCACATCTACTGTCACAATATGTCTTTTCAATTTTTACTTTTCTCTCTAATAGCAAACACCCACACACCATATTGTAGCACCATATTGTATTGCTCCTCACCTTTTGCAATCACATCATGAAAAACTAATGATAGTTAGAAATAACACCCTAAAGAGAACATTAATTGGTGATACTGGGTTGCCTCTCTTTTTGACATGGACTGAGAAAAGCTGTTGGAGGATGCAATTTTGATAGAAAAGTAAAACAAAACAATTAAGATAATGTCAAAATCCACTTACAATTGAAGCAAAATCTTCTTACATGAACAGTATCAGAATGGCATACAAATACAACTGTGACTCTTAAATTAGCATTAAACTCTGTGAAAGAGAAAGATGGGCCCGCAGGAAACTTAGACTGAAAAGGATTTTTACCCTCTCATTATGTAAAATTCAAACTGTTGGAAACTGTCTTTAACATTTCTCAGAATTTTGCCTTTTTTGGTTAATCTGGCACAATTTCTTCAAGTCCTAAAACTGGTATCTACAACATGATTATGAGCTAAAAAATAAAGGGCTGTCAAAGTTAGTGCTAAAGTAAATTTTCACCTGTTAACCTGGGCAGGGCATTAATTAATTTGCACTGGCTCTTTATTAAATTCTCAAAATTGTATTATTATGTCATTCTGAATACAATTAAAGTGATTTTTGTCACTTACCATTACCCCCATGTGCATCATGAAAAAAATATTTTCCATTATTTTCTTTTTTCTTGTGCACTCTTTAAGAAACAAGTTATGTCAAATATAAGTAGAAGTTATTCAAATGATTTAGTGCCTAAAAGGTTAGCATAACTGCAAATAAGGTCCCTTTTACTTTGAAACCACTGTGCATAACATTTGCTCACTTAAGTCTCTTCTCAAGTACAAAAAATGTGCTTTTCAAACAGTGTAGAAAATCTGTTGAGGCTTTCTATTGGAAAAAGAAATTATTTTCTAAAAAGCTTTGTTCGTTTGTTATGTTTAGAGCCCGATAAGCAAAGATTTGATCATTACAGAACAGATACCAAGATTTTGTTTTACATGGTTTAGTGTGAGGTTTGTCTCTCCTCTTGATGCATCAACATTTGTTGATTCATATCTAGTGCATTGTCTCCCACAAAATTAGTAGATATTCAGTGTTCCTCATTTACTGTGTTTTCGGGTAGTTCTCCTTCGTTTTGTAGGTTGCAAACTCCCCCCTGAATCCTTGTGAGCTTTGAAAGAAAAATAGTAATGCAATTAGGACAGAGTTAATGGAAAAGTTGCCACAAGTCTCCTCTTTACAGGACTGACCTGCAGCACTATCTGAGGCAGACCCACCCGAGTCCATGATTCTGCTGTCATCACCGTCCATACTTTGGGCATCGGCGTTCTGCAAACACAACACAGCTCAGAGTGACTGGCATTTCTGATGAGGACTAATAGGTGCTACCTCTTTTTTAAATCACTGCTTCAATGAACATTGCGTATAAATAAAATAAATTGACGATACAGGATAAGACAATAGAGGCAAACATCATTTTAATCTGAGGCAATACAAGGGCAAAGATATTCTGAAAGTTTATTTAAGGTCCCATGTCCTGGTGTTTGACCAACTGCATCATTTGGTGGGTGTCTATTATACAAGGTTTTCCTTTAAACTGTATAAACACACTGCAAAATTTAATCTCTGTAGAGAATCAGATGAAGCTCTTTTTCTCGTCCCTTTGGACACACTCCAATCTATCAGGGCAGGGAGGCGACAAAAAATGATATCTCATAATAGGGGGGAGGAGGGGTTACAGGCTGCAGGGTGGACTTTAAAAAAGTCATGCTGTCTGCCATAATATAACCCAGAAGAAATCTGAGCGTTTCAAGTATTCTTTAAAGGAGCAGAGTGCATTTCTATGTGAACTGAAAGTTAGAATAACAGATCTGAGCAAAGCAAAGAAAATTGATTTTGCAGGACATGGGACCTTTAAAACTATAGCAGCAACTCACCTTCATTTTATTTTGTTCATACCATGCCATCCCGTATAAACACAACAGTGTGATAAGTGCCTAAAACAGAAGTAGATATAAGTAAAAAATATATAATATCAAACATTTTTATGTTGAGAAAAAGTAAAAACTTCAAAGGAGGCAAGAACGCATAAAACTGAGCTGAGAAATAGAAATGAAATGGTTAGAAATATGCTGCCATCAGCAGTATTCCACTTGGCAAAGGTAAACAACCAGCCAGCATCATAAAAGCACACAAATATTATGAGCTACAAAATGCAATACAGATCTATCATATTCATTATATGAATCCAACAAGTATAATTATATTTTCATTGGTGCAGTGGCTTTTGTTTTTTGATGAGATTTTGATTAAAATTTTGGGATTTCATGAGCAGTTCTGTGAACACAGCCACATGCCTGCATGATCAACAGCTAAAATCAGAAACCAAAGAGATCATTTGTACTACTATGACTTGACTACAGCCATATTATTATAAATTTTGATACTACATTATAATGTTATGTAGTCTACACCCACAGTGTCTCTATAAGAAGCACTGAAGGGCAAGTGTCAGGAAACAATGGCTGCACGGTGAAAATGCTATTTTTAAATGTTCTTTTTTTCTTTTTTCTTACCAGACAGAGCAGCCACAGGAGCACAGAGCGAATCTGTGTCTTAGAAAACAAGTCCTGGCCAAATTTCACACAAGCCAGAGCCTCCAGGAAAGCGATAGCTCTAAAGGTGAACACATGCATGTGAAAAAACAGAAAAGCTGTTCAGAAGGTTGACCTCAGGGACACTTGTATTTAACAATGGCCCCCTCTCTTGGCGGTTCTCTAGCATTGTACAGGGCCTGTGGTATCTACAGTCAGTTCACATGCAGAAGTTTTGAAACCCCCATCAGCCATTCAAATCCACAAAAACACAAATAATTCATTCTGCTGATTAATGATATCCTTGTTTAAAGTTGACCCTGCAGTATTGGACGTCACTCGAGAGACAAAATGGTGTCAATGTGAAGTAAACTGTACAGACAGAGAGAGCCTGTCTCATTGCCATGGAAACTAGAGCTGACTGATGGCAACAGCAGCTCTGAGTCTAAAAAGAGGTCGCAAACTGCATCACGTTACTGATATAACATTGATTTTATCAATTTTTATAAAGCCTGAATATTAATGAACAAAATCATATCGGAACAGATTTTCATCAAAACAGCTTTGAAAACTTGAGAGGGAAATCCAATAAAAGCCAACAAAAATTAACATTCAATCAACTTGATAAATGTGGCGATTTAAATGTCAAATTAGTATTCTTTAAATTAATTCCTTGTGTTTTTCATTACTTCAGCAACCAAAGTAAATTTTAGGCTATTAAAAAATAAAGACTAATAAAAGAAAAATAACAGGAAAAAGGATACTCACCCAAACACCCAGCATTGTGTGCCAACTCGTTTACACTGAGTGTCGGTCAGGTATGCATAATATTGTCTGAAATGATGGAAAACAATAGGATATTTAAATTTTTAACATGCATATTACTATGTAACAGTATGAAGATTCAACACAAACTTAAATCGGACAGGGCACACCTTTTCACAAGACAAGGGTTCTCAACTTATTTTCTCATTTATACAGTTTTAAATTGAATAAGGGTGGTATTTTTTTGGTCTTTTAAACATGTATACTGTAGAAATTTACTGTCTATGGTTTCTATTTATTTCTCTTTTCTTTAAAGATCAGGGCCCGTATACCTAAAGATTTTTAGTGCAAAGAGTTGCTCCTAGTGGCCAAATTCTAAGAAAATTCTTAGAATCTTGGTGTTTTCTAAGAATTTCTCCTAAAAATTAAGAGTAGATCTTAGTAAAGATAAAAGCTATTCCAAAAGAATCCTAGCTCCTAAGAGTGCTCCTAAGGTGAGATCTGTTAGGAGCAGGGAAGAGGACTTTTAAGCAGCTTATGAGTTTCCTAAGCAGAGGACAAAATGGTGGAGCAGATGTAAAAGCCAGACAAGCCTACTTCTTATACACCTGTCGGCAATCAAGGGCATTGATGAAAGGTGTTATTACTGATGAAAATCTAACATGGAAATCACACATCAATGGAATTAAAGTTAAAATAGCAAAAACAATTGCTATGTTACACAAAGTTAAGGATTACTTAGATGACAAAGCTTTGTACCTTTTGTATAATTCATTGATTGTTTCATATCTGACCTATTGTGTTGAAGTTTGGGGAAGTGCATGTAAAACTTCAATCCAACCAATTTTTATTTTACAAAAAAAAAGCAATAAGAATTATCAGTAGAAGTCAATATAGAGATCCTTCAAACCCATTTTTTATTAAATTGCAGTTGTTGAAATTCAGTGAGTTAGTAGATCTCACTATGTTGCAGATTATGTATAAAGCTCATAGAAACATTTTACCAAGCAACATCCAGAACCGATTTGAAAAAAGAGAAAGTTGTTATGATTTAAAAGGATTGGAAATATTTAAAAAAAATAAGATTTAGATCTAAACTGAAGGAGCACTGCGTTACTGTGAGAGGAATCAGTTTATGGAATAATCTGAACAAAGAAAGTAGAAAAGCCAAATAAAATTTTGTCTTTGAAAAAGCATTAAAGCCAGTATGTTGCATAAATACAGGGAAACGTGATGTTTATAAATGTTTTGCCGTATTTGCTTTGTGGCAAAACATGAATGAATATGTGATCTTTTTGCTTGTTTGTTTATTTTGTTGGTTGTTTTTGAAAATAAGAAAAGTGAATGTAAAAAGGCATGTTGGCCTGCAGCTCTTGTTCATTTGTATTGTTAGTTAATATTTTGTGAGAGAGGGGCAGACTAAGTAAGATTTTTCTTCTTTCTGCTCCTTTTCATTCAAATGTTGGAGAGTTTTATTTTTATTTGTATTGGATTTTATTTTCTGAATGAAATAAATAATGAAAATGAAAAATGAAAATGAAAGCTGTGCTGTGTTACACTCGTTAATACCAAATTAAGTTGAGATGTTGATAGTTGAAAGTATAAAAGCATGCAATTAACAAAAGTAAATTAATATAACCATCACTATGTGAATATTTGGGCATTCAGTAGGATTATTTTATAGTACAGTTTACTATTCATTTAACATGTATTTTCTTTTATGTGACATGTTATTTACAATTACACAGTCTTCATAAGATTAGATTCCATGATTAAGTTTATCAATTATCACCAAAAGTAAGTTTTTTATCCAGCTTTCAGGATCAACCAATCACAGCTTTGGAAATGATGACTCATACCTAGCAACAGGGTCAACCACACCTCCTCACTAAGATAGGAGTTTCTGTCCATTCCTTGCTCAGAGTTCTCTGAGAGTGTTCTGGAATCACTCGTAAGCTAAGACTCCTTGCTGTGAATTTTTAGGCTAAGTTAGGAGCTCTCTGAGAGGATTCTCATAATCTTTAGGAATACGGGCCCAGGTTCATATATTTGATTTCTCTGTTTTAGGCAGTTTCATAACCTATCATATGGCAGAAACATGTAAAAAAGCGAAGAGGCCAATAAAACTCAAAAAACATAATGTGGGCTGTTTGTAAAATCTGTGATTCTGTTCTATGATTGTTATTTACATACAGTAACAAATGGCATTGTGTGAGCTCATGTCTGACTGACTGTATGCTGTTATAAATAAAAGCTATTCTATTACATGCTTTTGTCAGAAAGTTTTCAACAAGGATTTATGCAGCTAAGATGAAATGCCACCTACAAACACAGCCAATTTGGTTGGAATGCACTTTTTTCTTATGAAGCCATGTTTGAAAATATTTTAAAACACATTTTTGAATATCATGTGAGAGATATTTTGATATCTTTGTCATTTTGGCTAAACTGAATGAGCTGTAACCCCAACCCATTCCTTAATTTATTGTATTTATTTTTATTTTTTAATCAAAAGCATGACAGCAAATGTTCCTCTTCTCTGTTTTCTTTGTTCTTTTTTGTTAAATTTTCTCTCTTCCCATTCCAGCTGTAAAGAAGTTAGTCTATACCATATTCACTTTGTTGCTTTATAAATGGAACATACAAAACTGGCAGTGATAACACAATCAGTGCCTAGACAAACAGAAACATACATTTTTTTACAAAACAAAGCAAGTAAAGAAACAAGAACTAACAAGCACTGTACAGTGCATTTCATTAAGTTAAAACAGCTGAGATTTCAACTTACATAAGATCAACTGCCAAAAGTAAAACTTAAAAAAGAGATGGATAG
Source organism: Scarus forsteni (assembly GCA_036419115.1). Classification (NCBI taxonomy): domain Eukaryota; kingdom Metazoa; phylum Chordata; class Actinopteri; order Labriformes; family Labridae; genus Scarus; species Scarus forsteni. The sequence goes on from JAZDUH010000458.1 coordinate 701,937, forward strand.
AGACAGAAAAATATCAACATAAATAAATATAAGTAAATATAGACCTGCCTCCTGCCCCACTGTCAGGTGAGACAGACTCCGCCCCATGTGACCCAGAAAGGCGTAATAATGGATGATTGGATGAATAACGTTAATTATGAACCCTCAGCTTCAACAAACTTTCCCCATCTATCCAAGTAAGTCTATCATTGCTTAGTTTTCTTTGCCTTGAATTATAACTACCAAACCTAAATAAGTTATGATCTTGCTGGTGTTTGTCTATAAACACGATAACTCAAAAAGTTCTCAATGCACCTTGATGACATTTCCAGTGGATGTTGGTCATGGCACAAGGAGATAGTGATTAGATGTGTTGGAAACCTGAAGATGGATGCTGATGATAGAATTTTTCAGACATTTCGAGATATAGCTGTTTTACGCAACTTCTCTAATAACTTGGCTAACAATTTCAGAAATGCCTTGGTCGAGGTTTGTGCTCTCTAAGCACTTCTAGTTTTGTACAGTCAACACACTGCAAACGCTGTATTACTAAGCTGTCAAGAAGAGGAGTGAGAGGAATCTGAGAGAAATAAAATAAACTATTTAATCATTTTGAGAGCTGTAATGGAACTGTTCAAATGTGTTCACCTAATCTCGGTAATTTTACTGGTACTTTTTCTAAAATAGGTGGTGCATTCCTGTACAATGGTTTTTGCTATTTTTCAAATTGTATACCAAACTTGTTGTCAATCCAAGGAATTGGCACAACAATGTAACTTAAGTCTTGACACACCTTACAGTGGGTGCTGTGATGACTCCAACAAGGAGGATACGGCACCAGCTGAGAGGGTGAGATGCCTGGAAGACGAAGATGTGCTTCAAGAAGAACGTGTTCAACTCTGTCAGCTTGAGAGACAAAGGATGCAAAGAAAAAAAGATCTGAAAGTGTTCCTCACAGGTATGTTGTACAGTCTCTGCGCTAAGTTTGTACAGCAAGAATCAGAGCAGATAACAGCACATGCTTCAATGGTTAAAAGACCTATAAAAAGTCTTGATGTCATTGATTAAAAAAAGGATTTGGGGTAAAAAGTCAAGGGTTAAAGTACCTGCCAAAGGATCATAAACAAATAAATGCCTGCAAGTCTTTGGAAAGACGACTTTGGGTCAAACCAGCGCACGAACGTCCAGCTTGCCGGAGTGAACTGAAGAACTGCTCGCTTTATCTTTCCTGTGGTGGAGTGAATTTCCCTGAGCAGAGTACAAAAGTCTTTGAGTTAAATAAGAACATTAAGTCTTTAAAAAAATATCAACAACAGATATTCCAGTAAATGATAAGTTCGGTTTCTACAGCTTTCACATTGTTTATAGAATGAAGTAGAACAATATACTCACCCAGAAGGCTTTCCTGATCCAAACAGTGCTTCGGGAGATATTTAGATCCAAAATCGAGCGGCGGACATCTGTATAATGGTAGCACATAGGGCATACAGCACCACTCCTAAAACTGCATTAATCGTCCAAAAACTCATTAGTTTCACCAATATTTCATCATGGTCCGCTCGGGCTACTCCTCCAAGACAGTCTGTGTCGCTCCAGACATGTTTTGTAGCTGTGCTGACCTCTGAACTGAAGAAGAATGTTTGCCTCCGCGTCTGCGCAGTACGGCTCATTGTTTCAGGGGAAGACTGCCGGCTACACAACGACTTTCTTCTTCCAGTTTTGTGCAAAATGGACGAATATCTATCGGATGAAGATGTTGTGGAGGAGAACTTTGAATATGATGGGTGTCTTTACAGCTTCGAGCCAGAGTTTACAGATGAGGAGCTCATCGAAAGGAGGACACGGAGGCAAAGAGAAGAACAGCGCTCCAGAGAGTACTGCGCATGCACGGAGGCAAACATTCTTCTTCAGTTCAGAGGTCGGCACAGTTACAAAATCATGTCTGGACTGAGTGACACAGACTGTAATGTAGGAGTAGCGTGAGCGGACCATGATGAAATATTGGTGAAACTAATGAGTTTTTGGACAATTAATACAGTTTTAGGAGTGGCGCTATACATGCCCTATGTGCTACCATTATACGGATGTCCGCCGCTCGATTTTGGATCTAAATATCTCCCGAAGCACTGTTTGGATCAGGAAAGCCTTCTGGGTGAGTATATTGTTCTACTTCATTCAATAAACAATATGAAAGCTGTAGAAACTGAACTTATCCTTTAAGTTCATTTGTTTTTGTGCCAACTGTTATTATTTTCTGACAAGACTTTTTAGGGCTTACAATTATTACATTTCTTAGGTAAAACAAGATGATGACACATCTAGATTTTGAAAAAAGCATCACTGATGTTCAAAGCAACATTTAACATGTCACTACACAATTGCTGTTACTTAAAAAAGAAAATGTAAGTCTCAACTAAATGTACAATAAGACAAAAAAATGAAAAAAAAAGATGCATTAGAGTGAATAAGGAATATGTTCAATGGCACAACAATTAGAAACAAGGGGGTAATATGTACAATAGGCTGAAAAAAGTATTTGAAGACAAAATAACAAATAAAAACAAAACTAAAGTATGCATACCAGAGTGGAAGTTCACTTAACACTGAATGTAAAACTGGTATATGTAGTAAGTTAAGGCCTTTTGGGCCATTATATCTCGTATTTCCTTTGTCTTCCATACAACAGCATTTACTCTTTTATTTTATTTTTCTGTTCATGCACTTGAGAGATTTATTGGCTGGTTGATAAGTGAACTAAACTAAACTTTACATTTTACTTGCTACCTCCAAATGTGCATATTTTTAAAATGTGGGCTTTTTGAGATTTAAAAATCTGTAAAAGCCATTACTATTAAACTGGAAAAGAATCTAAAAAAAGAGAGAACCAACAGCACAATGTTTGAAAACACAATGATGATTTTAGAAACAACTAAGATATTAAAAAAAGATTGATTTACTGACTTGATGCTTGCCCAACGGTAGGTCCTCATCTCCAAAAAGCGGCACACGGTCATGCCCAACCAAATACCTCCTCCATTACACAGCAGGATGTCCAGAATCACCTGATCCCACCAGCACTCTGCAAAATTTGGCAGCAGGTGCATGAAGAACAGCTGTGAGAAAGGGAGGTGAAAAGGTGATTTAAAAGGTATAAAAAAATGCAAAACATCTGATGATGTGAATATGGGGTTTGGAAAATACATTTATCTTGCTTGTTATGATATATTTTTGCTATCATTCATGCTGTGATAAGTAACTTGGTGTTCAGCTAGGGATGTCCAATTCCAGTTGAGAATTGATAACAACCCCCTCAAGGAATGGATATCAATCCCTTATCAATTCCTTCCACTTTGCTCTGCAATAAAAAACAGCATGCTCTTATTAGAAGCAGTCAGCAGAGATAACAACACAGGATTCAAAAACGGAATAATGCCAGTCAAGTGGTAAAAGATGTGTCTTAATTTTCAACAAATAAAATACAATGGGTCTCTTTTTATGTTGCATGACATTTATTGATAGGTTTTTAGTTTTGGTTGAATGAATGACAGGATGTGCACCAATACCAGAGCCTGACTTCATAATGAACTCATGTGTGCTACCTCAGTGAGCTCCCATGTGATGCTGATGGTCCAGCAGAGGCCGTAGCTGCGGATGAGCAGAGCCTTCATGGCCCAGCCTGCAAAGTGTCCAAATGCAAAAATGTCGAAGTGGCTTAAAATCCGTTCCCATGTTATTGTCGTGCAGTTTACAGCGTATTCCTGTCAGAAAAATGGCAGAATTGTGATCAGCAACACAAATAGGGGATTGTGTACAATTGAACGTTGTAAATTTGAAGTTTAGATTTTGTGCGTTCTTTTGAATATGTTTTAACCCCTTGCAGTTCTAAAGGTCTAAAGTACCAGATGTCATGACTGTTACACCTCAGATCTACATTTCATTGGTGCACTAATTTGGTCATTTTGACAGAATCAGGAGAGAACAAATGGTCAAGCAAGTGTTTTAATTCAGATAACTCAAAGTCCTTATTCTGTTATCCATGTAACTCACGCCACCACCAAAAAAGTAATAAAACAAACCTTTGAAGTAGGGGTGTGCGATATGACAATATAAAATTGTTAAGGATTATAACGTGGGGATGATCGCATAAAGCAGAAAGATCGTCAGATCGTCTATGTGGGTGCAGAGACTTTGACGCGCACCCGACTAACCAATCGCAGCACATTACGCGCTGTGCATGGTGGGATCTCCTGTTTGGTTATTCAGCGTGAAGCCATGGCGGAAAGAGAAAAGGAGATAAAAGCTTGAAGATGTCTGAACAAAAATCTGTTCTAAAGCAGCTGTATTATTCACTCATTATAGACATTGCAGTTAGATAACATTTGTTTTAAATTGTTGCACTTTAAGAGATAATGTTGATATTGTTGTTCATTACCTTTTATGTTTACATTTATTGCACATTTTTATAAAAACTGAACTATTTAAATTTAAACCTGTTCAGGAAGTTTCTTTGGCTTTAATTGTCTTTTTTTTTTCTTTTAGGGTTTTACATGTCTTATATGTTAAACATAGGGAAAAAAAGGTCAGACATGCAAATTAGTCTAGAAAAATCTGTGTAAAAAAAGAATCGTGATAAAATTGTGATTGTGATTTTATTTTTAAAAAATCGTGATTTGATATTTTTGCCATATCGCCCACCCCTACTTTGAAGATATCACTTCTGATAATCACCTCACCTAACTTCCTCTTTCGATAATAGACTATTGATTGTGCATGTAGTTTCCCAGGCTGTTTGACTTTGTTTTGGATTCAGCCAGAATACGTGCCTTCACATTCTAACAGGTGTCAAATGAAAATAATGTCTGATAATCCTTATACCACAATGTCTGTGCATACATTGGTTCAAAACTCTCTCTCAGGGAGCAGTTGAGTTTGAATCAGTTCCTACCATAATATCAGCTTCCCGTGTTGCATAGCGCAGATTTGGGTCCAGCCAGTACATAAGCATTTTTACTTGGTCCCAGTTGAGGAAGATGATAAAGACAAGAAACAGAAAGTACATGACACTGAGACCTAGAGAGGGCAGAGGAAAGAGAGGGAGGATCAGGAAAAACTGGGTCGGTAGGAAAACCTGCTTTAAACAAGTGAGGAAGGGAGGCGGAGAGGCACGTTTAACTTACCAAACACCATTCGCCATATCGCCGGATGAGGCCTGGTAAAAGGTCCTGATGTAGAAAGCATCACAATGACAAGTGAGTTTTGGCATGCTTGTTCTATTATTGGGAAAGGCAGATTCCAACTTTTCTCAAAGTCCTTTGACTACATTTTTACAAGGATGTACATATTCTTTACATAATATAACTTTTCAATCAATCAATCAATCAATCAAACTTTATTTATATAGCACTTTTCATGCAAAAAATGTAGCACAAAGTACTTTAAAAACAGACAGATAAATTAAGATAAAGGATATATGACCCAAACCCACTCCACCCAGCCCTTGAATCCACCCACACCGCAATCAGTGTAAAATTAAATATATCATAAAATAAAATTAAATAAAAGAAAATAATAAAAATAAATAATAAATTGAAAAGAAGTTAAAAAATAAAATAAAAAATAAGATAGAAAACCTAGAAAATAAAATAAGGAAAGATAGCAAATAAAAGAATAAAGAATAAATTGAAATGAAGAAAAAAATAAAACAAGATAAAATAATAAAAGAGTGCACTGTAAGTAGAATAAATAAAAACACTAAAAGGTAATTCAGGTAAAAGCTCGACTTAAAGGTAGGTTTTGAGTTTGTTTTTAAAGACATTAACATTAGGTGCAGCCCTCAGGTCTACAGGTAGGCTGTTACATAAGCGGGGGCCATAGTTGTAAAAAGATGCTTCACCGTAAGTTTTTGTTTTAACTTTTGGAACTGTTAACAAAGAACTTCCTGAAGACCTGAGGGCTCTAATGGGCTTGTGTGGTAAAAGCAAATCAGATAAATATGAAGGACTAAGACCATTAAGAGCTTTAAAAACCAATAAAAGAATCTTAAAATCAATCCTAAAAGAAAAGGGCAGCCAATGCAGAGACCTTAAACCAGTGTAATATGGGCTCTCTTTCTGGTCCCTGTCAGCATCCGTGCAGCTGAGTTCTGCAGGAGCTGAAGATGGGAGATTTTTTTTTGTGGAAGACCAGAAAGAAGAGCGTTACAATAATCTATTCTACAGGTTATTAAAGCATGGATTAATGTCTCTGCATTGGCTTGAGAGAGAAACGGTCGCACTCGGGCTATGTTCTTAAACCCTTTCATGCATGAATTATTAAATCACAAAGGGATACTCTTTGCATTTTTGTTTTTACTTTCAAACAAGTTAAAAGTCATGTTCATCTTTTCAGGTTACATTTTCAGGGACTTATGCATCTGTCCACTTCACCATGCATCAATGATATAAAAAGTAAGTGGTGAAACTACATACATCCACAAACATCTTTGACAATCTTTTAAGAGTAATAAAAAGAAAAGAAAAGTCTGTATTATTGTTGTTTAATCAAACTATTCACTTGTGAATTACACCAAAATTTAAAATAAAAAAGACAAAATTATGTAAAATCTGAGTTCAAGTGTAATGCAAATTTGCCCTTCGTCAGCTATTTTGGATTTATGATGCAATGCCTGAATATGGTAAAAAAAAAAAAAAAAAGTACAAAGTTTATATTTCATGAAACTTGAGACAAGTGTTTGGGGGTTCCCCACCTGATAGTTGGGCATTGTACTGCAACCTAAAGGGTATGAAATTTATTTCAAATATCTGTCTACTGTAGCGGACATCATGCATGAAAGGGTTAAATGATAAAAAGCTTTTTTGGTGATGTCCCGGATATGTGGCTCAAAACTGAGCTCTGAGTCAAATAAAACCCCTAAATTTTTAGCCTGCTGACACGGATTAAAAGATGAAGCTTGTAGTTTGCTGACTAGTTACTCTCTCTTAACCCCTGAACCAATGATTTAAACCTGAGTTTTGTTCTGGTTGAGTTGTAAAAAGTTCTATGCCATCCATAATTTAACATCTAAAATACATTTTAAAAGGGCATCGAGTAGCCCTGTGTCATCAGGAGACACAGCAACATAAAGCTGTGTGTCGTCAGCATAGCTGTGGAAATTGATGCCGTGTATCCTGATGACATCCCCTAATGGAAGCATGTAAAGATTAAAAAGGGTAGGGTCTAAAATTGAACCTTGGAGAACACCACACGCAATGTCATAGCATTTTGATGAGTGATCCCCAAGATTCACATAAAACTTTCTATCACAAAGGCAAGATTTAACCAGTTAAAAACAGCGCCAGAGATGCCAATAAAATCATGAAGTCAATTTAAAAGAATTTTGTGGCCGACTGTATCAAATGCAGCGCTCAAGTCCAATAAAACTAAAACAGAAGGTAATTTATTATCCAAATTGGACCTGAGGTCATTAACAATTTTGACCAGGGCAGTCTCTGTACTGTGATTTTTCCTAAAACCTGATTGATACATTTCATGAATACTTTGACACTGTAAGTCATATAATACTTGTTAGGAAACTAAGACATCAATTTAAGTTTTCTGCCACTGCTGTTAGTTGGCTTAGCTCCTATTTAGAATATCAACAACAGTGTGTTCGCTTACAGAATGTGAAAACATCTCCTCTGTACAGTAAGACTAGCCTGCCACAGGGATCAGTCCTAGGTCCTATTCTTTTTTGTTTATATATAAATGATTTACCTACTATTTGTACTGACAAAGAATGCCAAATGTACGCTGATGATACAGTGTTTTATGTCTCAGCAAAGAACCCCCATCAAGCTTCAGAAATCTTAAGCAGACAGATGGTTAGTGTTTCAGAATGGTTACAAAGGAACCACTTAACACTTATTACAAAAAAACAGTATCAATGTGCTTTTCAATAAGAAAGAAAGTTCTAGATAAATTTCACATCGCTGTTGATGCAAAAGAAATAGATGTGGTGAATGATTTTAAATATCTAGGAATAACTTTAGATTCTCAACTTAAGTTTGATATACATATAAAGAAGTTATCTAAAACTGTGAAAACCAGTCTGAACTGCTTTAGACTTATCAGGTCATGTCTCTCCTTTAAGGCAGCTCCTTTATATCTGCATGCCATGGTCCTTTCACATTTGTCCTATTGCATCACTTCCTGGGGCCGGGCCACAGACTCAACTACAAAACCTTTATTTTCACTTTATAAACAAGCTTTGAAAATCTTAGACCAGAAGCCACAAAAATGGCACCACTGCAAAATTACTGAGAAATATAATTTGTTGACCTTTTCCAACTTTATAAAATTATCTTTTCTGAAAGTTGTTTTCAAGTGCTTAAATGGACTGGCTTCACAAGTGATGTCTCAGAACTTTACAAAGACAGACAGCTGTAGGACAATAACAAGGAACATAACACAACAAAACTGTAAAATCCAAAGGTGCAGGACAACATTTGGGCAGTCATCCCTCTCAGTGCAAGGCATACACCTGTGGAATTCCTTACCCTCTGAAATTAAATCTCAAACAGAACTTAAAAAGTTCAGTGCAAAAGTGAAACAGTGGCTTAAACAGCAGCAGAAATGTGAACATTAATTTCTCACAAGTAATTATCAGTATACTATTTTAATAATCTTTAATGTTAAATGTAACTTGTTTTTTAGCTCTAATTCACTACAACTGTGTCTATTTATTCATGGTATTTATTGACTGTATTCACTGTATTACTCTATTTGTAAAATTGTATCTGTATTCTATATAATTTATTGTACCGTAAATCCTGACCAGGGACAAAGACTGCAAATTAGCTGAAGTAAGACGTCTTATACACGTTCACATTTTCCCATTGTGGCAATGTTGTATGTATCGTCCCTGTCAAATAAACATTAAATAAATAAATACATTTCTAAAACTAATAAAATCATTTAACTGGTTTAAAACAATCTTTTCTTAAATTTTACTTAAGAATGGCAACTTGGATACAGGTCTAAAATTATCAGCTACTGCTGTATCCAAATTGCTCTTCTTCAGGAGAGGTTTTATAATAGAAGTTTTAAAAGCAGAGGGAAATACGGCTGTCTGAAGAGAATAATTTAAAATTGTAAGAAAATCCTGTTTAAAAAAGTCATAAAAGTTTTTAAAAAGGGATGCTGGGATGGGATCTAAAAGGCAGGTAGTTAGCTTGAGTTGTTTAAAAACGTTTTTAAGCATCTCATTGTCAACCAGGACAAAACTTTCCAGTGTTTCCTCATTTAAAAACAAAGATTCTGAAGGGTTACAATTTAAAGGCTGAGAAAGTAAAAGGTTTGATCTGATAAAATTTATTTTACTGCTGAAGTGGACTGCCAAGTCATCACATGACAAGTCTGAACTCTGAGTTTGTTTAAAATCTGGGTTGATTAATATGTCTATTGTTTCAAAAAGTACTTTTGGATTATTTTGATTGTTACGAATTAATGTTGAAAAATGTTCTCTTCTTGCCTGTTTGATGGCTGTGTTGTAGGCTTTCAGATGATATTGAAAAATGCTGTAATTAATTTGAATTTTGTTCTTGCGCCACCTGCATTCTGCTTTTCTACAGTTTCTTTTTAGGTTGTTAGTGTAATCATTTTTCCAGGGAGGCTTCAATTTTGCTTTTAAGTTTTTTATTTTTATTACACACATTTTATACATTTAAAATACAAACAGAAATAACCAATAATGTTATTGATGCTCTCACTCACTTATGCTGGGCCATAAAGAGGCATATTCACATATTTTAGACTGTTTCTGTTACCTTCATTGCTGTTACTCAAATAAAGAGTAACAGCAAAAAGTTATTTTGTCATAAATATTAGTATTTTCATCGTGTAACCGACCATTTCTTGTAAATGACCTCTTTTTCTAGGGGAAAACATTGTATGTGGTTGATATTCTTTTAAACATGGTTTTAAAATGAAACGGTTTTTAAAATTTGAGTTTTGGTAACAGCAGAGAAAAAATTGCAATGATAATAAACTGTCGAAAGTTGCAATAAATTAAATAAAGTAGCCTGAGATTGACCAGTACTCATTTTGAATGAGTAAATGTGTATATTACTAAATTCTATCTTGAAATGGAATGAAAAATGAAGTTTATTTTTGCAGCATTACAACAAGCAAATTGCACTCTTTTGGCGGCATGACCCATTTCTCTGTTTTGGTTACTGAGCAAATCTGATAGATAAAACCTTAAAAATAAAGAGTTGAAAATGTGGCACCAGTGGAAATGATGTTCATTCTGCTGAACATGAAGCAGTGTTTTTGCTGTTCTTGTTTTTTGATAGCTCTTATTTTATGTATATAACTGTACAGAAACAACCTGTATGTACATAGTTACAAAATATTTTTGTAGTTTTTCTGATAGGAAGCTAAATTTATTCATATGGGACCTCTATTCAGGTTTGTGTCCAGTGTCTTGTTTAAGTGCCATGACCCATTGGTTTCCATTGTTTATTTATGCTGCTGACCTTATTACAGTCCATTTAGGATAGTTTTTTCTTGTATAAATGCTGCTTCCATGTGGAATATACAGTATGTTCTAAGTTATGTACTAAGTCTTGCAAGCAGGAATACTTCAGTGTAAATTGTCTATTTCTCATCAAACTACGATAACTGCTTCAGTTTATAGGCATCTGATGTAGGTTGCCACCCCTAAAAAATTCCTGCCCCCCTCTTGCCACCCTATGAATATTTTTCTAGATCCGCCCCTGATTCTTTACAAGCTAAACTTCTCAGAAAAGCTTTAACCTTATTTTAGTTTGAGTGCAGGATCATATCTTACCATTAGGAAAGGCCAGGACACTGATGACCAGAAAGAAAGAGATAACCACCAACAGACCAACTCGGAGGTTGTTGTCAGAGTGCTCATCGTCCCTGTGGTGACACAAAATCACATGTTGACAAAGAGAGGGTTATACGCCAAGAGATCCAGGACTATCAGTCAGAGGCAGGACATTCCAAATGTTTGCCTGAGAACTGTCAAACAAAGTTCACAGTACTTGGCAGAAGGAGAGGGTAGACCCGGGTTTACCTGGTAAACACAAAGTACATGAGGCTGAGCACAGTGGCTGTCAGCAGTGTGATGGTGTGAGGCTTATAGAAGAAGTCAATGCAGATGTCATCCACTTGTTGCTCGTTTATCATTCGGAAATGTAGTTTATAGTTGACATCGTCCTCAAACGGTTTCTTGGGCGTCTCTGGGGCTGCTCTATCGCTGTTGTGGACTGCTTTGCTCATTTTAACGATTTAATATAGATGACTGCATAAAAGAAGTTATAAACGCAGAAAAACAGACTTGAGGCGTAGAGTAGAGCGTACACTGAAGAAGTCTGCAGGTCGAGCTCATCCATTAAGCTTAAAGGGGTGTTTGTAAGGTATGATGGTTATTTTAGGATGGAGTTTCTGTGGTCGAGTTAAATTACTATGGCCTTTGTATGTAACAGCCCTAATCAATCGCACAGAAAAGGTATGACGACATTTCCTTTTCTATGCTCTGGAGGGAGCATATCGTTTGCATTTAGTGACCCCCACAAATGCCTCCCAGTGGTACATTCCAAGCTGTTACACTTCCGGGAAAGCTCTCTCCTAATGTGCACGTGAAGACGGTTGACATTGCGCGACACCTTGGATGATGATGGAGCTCGTTTGAGATTTAGGGACATCAGAGGAAAACTGTAAGTAAATGTTTATTTTAATCTGTTTAATGACTGATATAGGCGGGTGTTTCGCTTTTCTGCTGGCCTGCTAACATTCACCGAACATCTTGTTTAAGCTAGCTCTTCATTGGGCGACACTGCAGCGTTAAAATTTTAGAGTTTTACGCCTTTATTGTCATTTCTAATCACCAAATGAAGTTATAAAGCTGCCTCTGTGTGTTTCTGAGTGACTCTGTGTGACTTTACATTTATCTGCTTGAATAGCTGAGTTGACCTGCCATGGGCCAGAATGATGACCACGGAGTATGACTGCGATTATTGCTCTTGTTAATTATAGTCATAATCATTTAATGTCCTCATCGTGAAGTTCATGGACGAAGTGTGTCAAGTTTTTTTTTGTTATCTACGGATATGGAATCTGTTCCGTCTAAGAAGTAAAAGGCAAGGTTTACATTATGGTAGGGCAACTTTGTTTACTTTTCTGGGGCATGTAGACTAGTAGTTTTCATACATGTTTTTGCCCAATACACAGCAAAGACCACGCCAAAATCTCAAGGCACACCATGTTCATGAAAGGCCTCATTAACATGAGCTAAAGCATATGATTGTTTTGTACATATTTATTTTTGGCCATTTCGAAAAAACAATTGGTAACAGTCATTTTAACAGACTGAAAATATCACATTATTACAATTTATTTCTTTATCACCAGGAATATAAATTATACCCTGCTAATTTCAACATGAATTCTCATTATAGTTTTTGTTATATGCAAGCAGGACTCTGGGTTATCAGAGTCCTTTGTGTTAAATGAAGGGGAAAGATTCAACCCATCAATTGTCTTGTAAAGTCAGATTGCTATTAACTGGAGGAAAAAGTCATTAGTCCGTTTAAAAGTACAAAATTAAATGATATTTGATATCCATGTGGGAAACTTCCAATTAAACAAATAAATATAAGTGAAAAGATAAGTCTTTAGCTATAACTGGAATGTAAATAACATTTAGTTTATGAGGTTTAATTTAAAAAACAGAAAATGATCATTTAAAAGGCTTCAGTAGTAACTGAAAATGCTTAATACTTTATTTATAATCTAAATATAGAGTTCAACCCAGTATAAACGGCTAATTAAATGCAATGCACCAGTAAAACATTCTTATCAAAAACACTTGCATTCCCTCATCTGCCTTATATTACTATGCTGCTATGTTAATAATTTTATAAATATATTATTTATACCTCTAGCTCTTGATATTTTATTGTATTTTTGTGATTGTACCCTGTAAAATGAGCAATACTGAATGACCAAAAGAGTTCAGTCTAAGTCTAAACTGTCGGTACATTTCATGTGAATAAAATTACTAAATAAAGATCATCATGCAAATTTTTGGTTTTAAAGGCAGATCGTTTTCTTGTTTTCGTTTATTTCAGTTTTTGATGTTTGAAATTGAGAGCTGCGAAGAATTAGCTTAAGGGCAGCCTGTGCGTATCTTTGCTTGACAGAATGTGGAAAATACAAATAAATAATGGAAATACAAATAAACATAAACATGTGAAAGGTGCAAATCAACAAACCTGTCATGTTTATGGTTTTCATAATTAGGAATGCACATCTTTACAACTTGTGTAATATTATGATAAATGCAAATGAACCCTTTAGTGACATGGCTGCTCATATTATTTCATGCAAGTAATTTCTGCATTATTTTTATTTGTACAAACACTATGAACTAGACTGAAAATAAACTATAGATTTGTTTAGAATCACATTTGTTCTTCATTGACAGTTGAATTCATTCTGGTATTGAATAAAGAGACATAAACATATAAAAACCAATAGATCTAAGGATGTACAAGTCACATTTTTTTTAGCTTAATATCAACTGAAATTAGCACAAAATCCAATCAGGAATGAAAAATAAGACGGGAAGAAAATGATTTTCTTGTATAAAATGATATTTTTCATTAAATATCTCACCCACAGTGGTAGTTTCTATCAGCCTTTGTCTTGCTTGGCTCATGGTGGATCAATGTTTCATATTTACTGGTACAATAGATATTATATAAACAATAAAATGCTAAGAAAATAAAGAAGAAATATTTATTTAAAAAAATAAAGAAATAAAGAGTAATATTTTGGCTCACTTCTGTGAACTTGTGCTGTGCAAATAAAGACTGATTGATTCACTGAAGTTAAACCTAAAGCTTGGTCAGTTATGAGTTCAAAGCCAGGTTAACTGGATAAACAGTCCAAGTGAGGGCATGAACATACTGAGACAGCCTTCTGAAATAATGTTTATTAATTTTTTCTTCCAGATTTGTAATGGCTTCGTCCTGTGCAAAGTTGTGTCTTTGGTGCAGAGGCCTTCTTTGCTCTAGCACAGTGGCTTCTTCCTTGAGATGTCTCACTCCAGCTCGCCACTCTTCTGCTGTTTCAAAGATACAAATCAAACTCCTTCACGGATCTACACGCATTATCTGGAGTCACAAAACTGCTTCGGAAAGACTAAAGAGGAGTCAACAGTTCTTGTGTCAAAGTAACTACTCATCCAAAAATGTGTCGACTGAGGCAAAGGAAAGCAGAAATCTGGAAGAGCTGCAGAGACCTGATTCAACATCAAGCCAGAGCCCCTCACTGTCATTTAGAGACCATGTCACAGGGGCAGTGAGTCTGAACACTGTGGGTATGTACTGATATGATTACAACAGTTCTTCATCCACTGAAATCAGTCGTTCACAACTGGTGGGACTAAACCTTAAAGTGGATGCAAAACCTTTTCAGGGGGTCATTGATGTATGCCTGTCACCTGGGGAATAAAAAAAGAAGCTTCAGCTCAAAGCTTATGTTGAATGATAATTTTTGGGGTGGGAAAAAGGGCAACAGCAGGGTAGCAGGTGCTGGATATCATCTGCTATTTAACAACTAATGAAGAACATTTTTGGGTTTTGTGCTACAAGTTCAGCATGAATAACAAATGCATGTGGTAAAGTGTTTTTTTTCTTTGGGGATATTTAGGATGAAAACCTTTCTGTGTGTCATAATGGCGTCAAATCTGACATGCATTTAGAAACAGCTCTCCATCTGTGAATGTCTCCCTCAGATGGTTGTCATGTTTTCATGTGTAGGACTGTTTATGTGATATCGTCTTACTGTGTGATGTTAAACTTTGTCAGTGATCCGAACTGCACATTACATTAAATAAAGGGGAGTGCTGTGACTCAGCCAGTTGAGAATCAAAAAAGAATTGTTCTTTGTATTTCAGATCTGGATGCTGCAGCTGAACTCTCAGCTTTAGAGGAGATTGGTGATGAAGAGTCTGTCAGTATTTCTGTCCCCACTGCCATTCCCCCAGACTCCATATCTCTAAGGGACTACGTCGACCAGTCAGAGACACTCTGCAAACTGGTACAGCTAGGTAACTTCATCTCTAGTGTAAAAAAAACTCTAATTCAAGATATACTGAATTAACTTAGAGGCATGCTTAGTTTGATGATCGTCAGTTTGATCATCTTAAAATGGTGACTTTATAAATAGGTTTGCTCCTTCTCTTATTGCAGGTGTGAACTTGTGGAAGCTTGAACAAAGGCCCAATGTTGGCTCCATGCTGCTGAGACTCAACTTTGACACAGATGTGGCTCCGAGGCTGCTGTTTCTTAAAGACATTGGAGTGGAGGACTCTCGCTTTGGCTACATTATCACTCACAACCCTTTCATTCTTACAGAGGATTTGGAAAACTTACAGGCCAGGTGAATCTTTCATTCTTGAGATTCAAGCCACACATGACTTTCTTTGCAGCAACTGCACCTCCATTATGATCTCAGTAACCAGGTATCATATGTTTTTAAACATGTTTTTATGTGTTATTTGTAAAAGGGTGAACTACCTCAAGTCAAAGAAGTTTAGTCCTGAGACGGTTGCATCCATGGTATCCAGAGCTCCATATCTGCTGAACTTCAGCGTGAAGAGGCTCGACAACAGACTGGGGTTCTATCAGCAGCAGCTCAACCTCAGTGCCACTAATGTAAGCATTTTCAACTATTCAATCAATAATGTTTCCTTTTAATAATCCAAGTTTTATCACATGAGAAGTTGGTCACTTTTGATGCTATTATTAAAAAAGTACGGGGTGCTGGTTTGGTGGAGTGGTAAGAAACCAGGAACAGCCCATGTATGTGCTTCTGCTGACCCGGGTTCAAATCCAGCTGGTGGCCTGTTTGCAGAGTGTCTCCCCCACTCTCCCTCACCCCCTTCACAAACCTACTCACTGTCTCTCTCTCTCGATTATCAATAAAGTCACAAAATGCCCCCCAATTTTTTTTTAAAAAGTATGTCACAGCCTGTTTTACTCCATCCCACAGACACGGGCCATCGTAGCTCGACTGCCTAGACTGCTGTGTGGTAGTTTGGAGCCAGTTAAAGAAAATTTAAAGGTATTCTATCAGAAGCATCTCATTTGAGGAATGATTAGACATTGTGTTAAGATGCTAATGTTTTCCACAGGTGTGTGAGATTGAGCTGGGCTTTAAGATAAATGAGATCCAGCAAATAGTCTTGGCTGTACCAAAGGTGCTGACAGCCAATAAAAGGAAGCTCGCCCAAATATTTGACTTCCTCCACAACACCATGGAGGTGCCCCACCACCTGATTGTAAAGTTCCCACAGGTAGATGGACTTTTGTCTGGTTAACTTTTTGTCATTTTGAATTTAATGTCTTTGTGTTTTTCTGATTTGCCGTGTGGTGTCTCAAACTCTTGATCTTTTCCTCCACAGGTCCTCAATGCTAAGTTCCTGCGTATCAGAGAGCGTCACCTGTTCCTGCAGTACCTGGGCAGGGCTCAGTATGATCCCGCTCTGCCCAATTACCTCGCTCTGGACCGCCTGGTTTCTTTGCCTGATGAGAGCTTTTGTGCTGAGTTGGCTTTGGCCACTGTGGAAGACTTCTGTTTGTTCCAAAAGACACTGTAGGACACGGCCTTCAGAATGGACATTTAACCGATCTTATGATACAAGTGGTCAAGCTTATCGTGAAAGCACCACAGTGTCAGAGGCATGAAAACACTGCTGTCTTCAAACAATCAGAGCATCAACTAAGTCAGCATTCAACAATTGTATTGTAAATATGGTGTCGAATAAAAATATACTGTGTATATCACCTCCTTTGGCTCTTTCAGAATCCTGTTTTTCTGTGACAGATTAGTTGGTAAGATCCACTAAACTTAAGGAACCAGGAACCACATCCACTTGTTGATAGAGACATGATCAGACAGAACTCAAGAGGATTCACACTGAGCTGGGCTGAAAAAGACAAGCTTATAGACATGCCAAAGTTCAATGTCTGAGTGGATTTTTAGGCAAGAGACTTCAAAAATATCTCCTGGGAAAACCTGGTGCAGTGCAAACTTGTTGACAGTAAAATATGTGACAGTTAAAAATGACAGTTTATAACAGGAGGGCTGTGACGGTGTGCTGTGGTTCCTTCAGTGTTTGTTTGAGGATGGATGCAGGTTGTGATTGTTTCTGTAAATTTTCTTCGCAAGTTCCAGGAAAGTGCTGGTCTAAGAAGTTATATTAAAAAGTAATCACATCCATATCGATAAGTCAGGATAAAGATGCCACATTTCTTTGCTGTTTTACAAAAGTAATATGACATGCATTACTGTCGCTGTGATAAACAAAGTGTTGATTCTTGGGGAGATTTAATGATCACAGCAATATGAAAGGTTGTTAAAATATCAAAGGAATAGTTAGAAGTACACACTTTTAAATCATCAAGTTCAGCCAACAGGAGTATTTTTAGTCACCAGCAGGGGTCATCTTAGTTTTTGTATCAAACTGCCCTGGTCAAAGTCAGATTTCCATGAGAAAAAACTGGTAATAGAGATAAAAACAGGTCTGTTAAAAAGAGAATTGCTCTATCATTGTTTATGACTGGTACCTGGAACTGTTCGCATTTTCAGCAATTAAATAAGTGATTTAGTGAACACCACAGCCATGGATAAGACGCTTGTTACATAGTGCTGTGTTTTGGGAAGAATATGGGCTTTGTGTGGACTCTTTTCTTCATGGATCCTGTTGTTGAGCCCAGTGGTTTTTCTCCAGTGTGAGCTGTAAGTCCAAAATAGGCCGACACCAAAAACAGGAATTCTGCAGATTTGGAAAAATTTAAGACTTTAAAAGACTTTTTAAGACCGTTTAGAACTAAATTTAAGATTCCTTTTGGTAATATTTTTGACTATCATTCCCATATTTGTGAAGAGACAAATGTTTACTAAATAAAACTTAGTGTTACCAATACACAGTGTGTAAAAATATGTGTAATTGTACGTTCATTACTGAGTGCAAGATGATTTTTTGTCAGTATTATAATTGTAATCGAGTCCTCCTTATTCTCCTCTTTTCCAGCTTGTTTATGCTTCACCAACAATTCCAAGACCACTGTTTTGAAACACCGGTCTGATCACCACTACAGCAGCTTTACAAGCCTGAAAGCTCAATACAGCTTCTAAAACTAAAAGAAGTACTTTATTAATACTTTAAAAGTTTGATTAGATTTAATGAATAACTGAACTACATCAAACTATTCTTCAAAAAAAGTTCTCAAACTGTGAACAAGCAGCAACAAAACAAAATCTGAATATGTCACAAAACTTAAAAATACACTAATCTTTACACAATTAAGTTAATATGCATAATTGGCCTAGATTTAATTGTTCTTTAGTAAATGAAAAATGTTTTGGCATGAATGTGTGGGCTACAGGTCCACAACATTATGAAGTAAATATCCAGTATAAAAACATCTGACTTGAAAACTAATGCAAAAAATTGTGATTTCCATTGGAGGATAATAAGGACTGGAAATGAACAGTTGGAATGTATTAAGAAACTGGATCTGTACAAGTTAACATTTAAGTTAAGTTATCATTTCTTTCTTCTTAAATCTGTATAAATCTGGACAATAATAAGGAAACTAAAAAAGCGTGATATTTGGGTCATACATGAGAGGATGAGGATGTCAGACTCTCTGACTGTTACAGTCTGTTTGCAGCAGCACTGAAAAACTCTGAACAATTCTCTGGTTCACTGCAAACCAATATGAACAGCTGTGCTATACAGTTTTAGCTTAACATTTACCACTGTTAATTAGCTTAAATATTGTGCTGTGTTTATTTTAAACATGCTGGTAGACTTTGGACAACGTAGTTGAAATGTTGCTTTTCATGTTTTGAATGTGCTTGATGGACAAGCTTAGAGCTAAAGAACCGGACTGCTCAGTGCTTTATACATTCACTTCATCGAGATCTACAGCGCTCTGTCTGTGCGCATGCGTGAGCGGCAGGAGCCACACTGGACCAAACCACTGTGAGGATCACGGGGAGGGGGGCTTGGAATCTATCAATAGTGAAGTTGTCAAACAATATGTTTAAAATTTGCATGATTTGTATTGTATCGTCAACAAATGTAACCATACTATTGAAAAAAATCCAACCTGTGTTTACAACGGGACTTTTATGGGGAAAACTTCATGGAAGGGGGGGTCATGACCCCTGCGTACCCCCTGGGATTTGTGCCTATGACTTCAGCTAGAGAATTTCGGAGGGTGAGAGGTGTGAAGCCAATCAAATGCATGAGTCTCATGGACAATGTATAAGAGCTAGCAACCCAGAGTTTATTTTTATTTTAAACAGGGTTGAACATCTCCAGCACAGATGTTAATCTTTGTGATTCTGCAGACTATTTTTAAACAGAGTTAAACATCTCCAGCACAGATGTTAATCTTTGTGATACTGAAGTCTATTTTTAAACAGAGTAGAACATCTTTAGCACAGATGTTAATCTTTGTGGTGCTGAAGACTAGTTTTCAACAGAGTAAAACATCTTCAGCACAGATGTTAATCTTTGTGGTGCTGCAGACCATTTTTAACCGGAGTAGAACATCTTCAGAACATATGTTAATCTTTGTGATGCTGAAGGCTAGTTTTCAACAGAGTAAAACATCTCCAGCACTGATGTTAATCTTTGTGGTGCTGCAAACCATTTTTAACCAGAGTAGAACATCTTCAGAACATATGTTTATCTTTGTGATTCTGCAGACTATTTTTAAACAGAGTAGAACATCCTTAGCACAGATTCTAATCTTTGTGATGCTGCAGTCTATTTTTAAACAGAGTAGAACATCTTTAGCACTGATGGTAATCTTTGTGATGCTGCAGACTATTTTTAACCAGAGTAGAACATCTTCAGCACTGATGTTAATCTTTGTGATACTGAAGTCTATTTTTAAACAGAGTAGAACATCTTTAGCACTGATGTTAATCTTTGTGATGCTGAAGACTATTTTTAAACATAGTAGAACATCTTTAGCACTGATGTTAATCTTTGTGGTGCTGCAAACTATTTTAACCAGAGTAGAACATCTTCAGCACAGATGTTAATCTTTGTGATTCTGCAGACTATTTTTAAACAGAGTAGAACATCTTTAGCACAGATTCTAATCTTTGTGATGCTGCAGACTATTTTTGAAACAGAGTTAAACATCTCCAGCACAGATGTTAATCTTTGTGGTGCTGCAAACTATTTTAACCAGAGTAGAACATCTTCAGCACTGATGTTAATCTTTGTGATGCTGCAGACTATTTTTAAACAGAGTAGAACATCTTTAGAACTGATGTTAATCTTTGTGATGCTGAAGACTAGTTTTCAACGGAGTAAAACATCTTCAGCACAGTTGCTAATCTTTGTGGTGCTGCAAACTATTTTAACCAGAGTAGAGCATCTTCAGCACTGATGTTAATCTTTGTGATGCTGAAGACTAGTTTTCAACGGAGTAAAACATCTTCAGCACAGATGTTAATCTTTGTGATGCTGAAGACTAGTTTTCAACAGAGTAAAACATCTCCAGCACAGATGTTAATCTTTATGATTCTGCAGACTATTTTTAAACAGAGTAGAACATCTTTAGAACTGATGTTAATCTTTGTGATGCTGAAGACTAGTTTTCAACGGAGTAAAACATCTTCAGCACAGATGTTAATCTTTGTGGTGCTGCAAACTATTTAAACCAGAGTAGAGGATCTTCAGCACTGACGTTAATCTTTGTGATGCTGTAGACTATTTTAACCAGAGTAGAAATATCTTCAGAACATATGTCAATCTTTTTGATGCTGCAGACTACTTTTAAACAGAGTTAAACATCTCCAGCACAAATGTTAATCTTTGTGATGCTGAAGACTAGTTTTCAACAGAGTAAAACATCTCCAGCACAGATGTTAATCTTTGGTATGCTGCAAACTATTTTTAAACAGAGTGGAGGATCTTCAGCACTGATGTTAATATTTATGATGCTGTAGACTAGTTTTAACCAGAGTAGAACATCTTCAGAACATATGTTAATCTTTGTGGTGCTGAAGACTACTTTTAAACAGAGTTAAACATCTCCAGTACAGATGTTAATCTTTGTGGTGCTGCGAACTATTTTAACCAGAGTAGAACATCTTTAGCACCAATGGTAATCTTTGTGATGCTGCAGACTATTTTTTAACCAGAGTAGAACATCTTCAGCACAGATGTTTATCTTTGTGATACTGAAGTCTATTTTTAAACAAAGTAGAACATCTCCAGCACCGATGTTAATCTTTGTGATGCTGAAGACTAGTTTTCAACAGAGTAAAACATCTCCAGCACAAATGTTAATCTTTGTGATGCTGAAGACTAGTTTTAACCAGAGCAGAACATCTTCAGAACATACATTATTCTTTGTGATGCCGAAGACTAGTTTTCAATGGAGTAAAACATCTCCAGCACAGATGTTAATCTTTGTGAAGCTGAAGACTATTGTCAAACAGAGTAGAACATCTTTAGCACTGAGATCAAACTTTGTGATGATGCAGACTATTCTTAAAAAGAGCAGAACATCTTCAGCACAGATGTTAATCAATGTGATGCTGAAGTCTATTTTTATACAGAGTAGGACATGTTCAACACTGACTTTAATCTTTGTGATGCTGCAGTCTATATTTTTGACAGAGTAGAACATCTTTAGCACAGATGTTAATCTTTGTGAAGCTGCAGACTATTAAAAAAGAGTAGAACATCTTTAGCACCAATGTTAATCGTTATGATGATGCAGACTATTCTCAAACAGAGCAGAACATCTTCAGTACTGATGTTAATCTTAGTGATGATGCAGACTGTTTTTCAATGGACCAGAACATCTTCATCACAGATGTTAATTTTTGTGATGCTGCAAACTATTTTTGAAACAGAGTAAAGCATTTTTAGCAATGATGTTAATCTCTGTGTGGCAGCAGTCTATATTTAAAAACAGAGTAGCACATCTTCAGTACAGATGTTACTCTTTGTGATGCTGCAAACTATTTTTGAAACAGAGTAAAGCATTTTTAGCAATGATGTTAATCTCTGTGTGGCAGCAGTCTATATTTTAAACAGAGTAGCACATCTTCAGCACAGATGATAAACTTTGTGTTGCTGCAGCCTATATTTTAAACAGAGTAGAACATCTTCAGCACAATTTGTTAATCTTTGTGATGCTGCAGACTATTTTTCAATGGACCAGAACATCTTCAGCACAAAAGTGAATCTTTGTGATGCTGCAGAATATTGTCAAACAGAGCAGAACAGCTCCAGCACAGATCTCTGTGATGCTGAAGTCTAGATTTTAACCAGAGCAGAACATCTTCAGCACAGATGTTAATCTTTGTGATGCTGCAGTCTATTTTCAGACAGAGCAGAACATCTTCAAGACTGAGGGTAATCTTTGTGATGCTGCAGACTATTAAAAAAGACGTTTTGTCTTGTCTGTCGAATGGACATTCCCCAAGAAGCCTTGTTGCTTGTCAGTATGCATTTTGGCAGATTCCAGTCTCGCTTTTTTATGATTTGCCTTCAACAGTGGTGTCCTCTTCAGTCTTCTTCCATTAAGTCCACTTTGGCTCAAACAGTGATGGATGGTGTAATCTGATACTGATGTACCTTGGAGTTCACCTCTAAACCTCTATACATTTACGATTTCTTCCAAACCTCTTGCATATTTTTTATTCCAGAAAAAAAGTCTGTCTCATGTCTACTGTCACCCCTGCACTCGACCACCTGTGGCCTGTTGCTGATGTCAGAAGTTTTGGGGGACAGTGGGTGTGAGACAGACTGAAAAGTCCAGGGAGCTATTTATGGACTAAAGGATAATGAGTCGGCACGACAGGAATCCTAGAGCCGTTACACATTTCATCACTAACACACACAGCTTTCAGTGGCTCTACTAAGCCAACTTTGGAGGGAAACACAATATAATAGTTAATTTATTCAAAACAGTGTCCCAGCGTCTGTAGGTAAACAATGTAAAACCAGTCAGCAAGGTGAAGTGTGGGATACAACAGCAGTAAAAGCATCTGCCAGTCTTTAATCCTCCTTGCATGTTTAAATCTGCATGCTTGTTCTGAATGTGATTACACATTCGGGCTATATAAATAATCTGAAGTTTATTTTAATCTTCAGTTTCTTATCAGTTAAAAAAGTGACAAAGTTCTATGTGGTGATTGAAATTTCTAACAACTAATCAATCTTAGTTTTGATTATCTTCAGAATAACTTTCTGCAGTTACTCTGCAAGATAATCAAAAGTCTTTTATGGATTGATGAATGTCAGTTATGACACAGGAGGGTATGATTAGATTTTGGTGATCATAGGACTTCAGATGCAGTCTCAGGAATCTTTTAAAGGGTTGCTTACATTGTGAGATATGGCTGTTTTCAATATTTTTATTAATTACTCAGCTAGAAAAATGTCTTGAATAAGGTTTTCACAATCTGAGCACTTCTACTCATTATCATTGAGTCATTTGTTGAATTTCGAACATTAATATCTGCACAAAATTAGTAACTGGATTATATCAATAAATATAAGTAATCTTGCCAAAAGTAGAGGGAAACACTGATATTAAAAGGAAGTTATGTCTTTAATCCCCTCACAATTTTGTATGCAAGACTTGATGGTCTTAAATGGCTGGCAGCTGTCAATATGATTCTGCATTGTGATGCACTGATGGCAGAAGTAGGAATGATGCATTGTGGTCATTCATTGACATCGGTTCAGACCTAGATGATATGGAAGAAAAGGAGGATCGAGGGGCTGAACAGACAAGAGGAGTGTGGCTATTTATGTTCAAGCCTGCAGCAGTCTAAGCTGACAGCTGTGCAGGTGACAGCTGGAGAGAGGCTCATTCCTGCAATGAAGCCATAGCATCAGAATGAAAAGCAGATATTAATGCGATGACATTAATTATAGATGAGGGGAGATGGCATGAAAAGGTGAGAATAAGTCTCAACAGACTTTGTTGGTGTGATTTTTTTCTTTTACAGGGCATGTCCTATTCAATTGAACTCTCAACAGTATTGTACTTAAATAAACTTGGTGACATTTTTAAGCAAGACAGCGACTTCTGCTCCAGCTGTTTCTGCTCCCTCCACAAATGTTCAATAGGATTTAGACCAGGGATCATTGAAGGGCAATTCAGAATATTCCAATGTTTTGTTCTAAGCCATTGTTGAGTGTTTTTAGTTGTGTGTTTTGGGTCATTATCTTGTTGGAGGACCCATGACTGAAACCAGGCTTTCCAACACTGGGCAGCAAATTTCACTCCAGAATGTCTTGATAGTCTGGAGATTTCATTGTATCCTGCACAGATTCAAGACACCCTGTGGCAGATGCAGCAAAGCAGCCCCAGAACATGACTGAGCCTCCTCCATGTTTCACAGTAGGTCAAGTGTTCTTTTCTATGTATGCTTCTTTTTTGCATCTGTAAATATAGAGCTGATGTGACTTGCCAAAAAGCTTCAGTTTGGTCTTGTCTGTCCAATGAATACACAGTAAGACCAAATTATGATCTTCAACAGTTGTAAATATTTTAAAGACTGATTATAATTTAAATTCCAAAATGGTCAGAATGCCAGAAAATTTTTTTTTAAATATATAGTTTCATTCACCATTTATTCCCTTATCTCATCTGAAGAGTGTTTTCCCCACTATTTGGAAGCTATTTATATCTTTGAACAACATAAATGGACTGTAATAATTATAACTGTTGTAGACACTTGGAAGTTGGTAGATTGTTTTCAAATTTAACGGCAGTGCCAGGGTCGTGTTTTTTGGGGGGCTGGGGGATTGACTTCCTGTGAAGTTTTTTATGTTAAATTTGTTAACAAAGCCAGGGTTATAATTTTTTGGACCAAATTGAAACTCCTGGGGATGGTGGCTGATTTTCTCTTGAATTTGTCAACGGAGCTGTGGTAACTGAATTTGGACTCAATTTTGCCTTGAAATTGTCCATTGAAAGGATTGAAGATTTTCCCTTAAATTTAGCAACAGAGGAAATCCGCTTGTGGCTGGTCTTTTGTAACTATCTGGGTTTTAAAAAGTTATCTTTCTTAACTTGTCATTATGTCCTTTCTTGTCTTTACCACAGTAGGTACAGTGTTCTTTTCTATATATGCTTCTTTTTTGCATCTATAAATGTAGAGCTGACGTGACTTGCCAAAAAGCTTCAGTTTTGTCTTGTCCGTCGAATGGACATTCCCCAAGAAGCTTTGTTGCTTGTCAGTATGCATTTTGGCAAATTCCAGTCTCGCTTTTTTATGATTTGCTTTCAACAGTGGTGTCCTCTTCAGTCTTCTTCCATTAAGTCCACTTTGGCTCAAACAGCTATGGATGGTATAATCGGAGTTCACCTCTAAAGTCTTTCAAAGTTGTTCTGGGCTCTATGGTTACCATTTGACATTTGTATGAACCGTCTCTTCAATTTGTTCTCAATTTGCCTCTTGCAGCCATGTCCAGGGAAGTTTGCTTCAGTTGTTGGGGCACCATCATTTTTGTTCAGGACAGTTTCATTATTATTATTATTATTTTAATGATTCTGTTGAAACACAAGTCAAAAGAAATGTCTGTTTTTCATTTTATGGGTAAGAGGTTGTAACCACTAATTAACAACTCATTTTTACTGATTAAATTAGATGCTGTCAAGCTATGCTGCTCCTACAAGACACTATTTATGCTTCAAGTTCATTTTTGTTTAGGTCTGGGTTATAGAGCATTATGGCAGCAAGGGAGCTGCCAACACCCAAAGTTAAAGTGGCTCCCAGTGGCAGAAGCTGCAGTTTATAGAACGATTGATTTGGATCATGGATCTAATCTAAGAAGGTAGGAGGAAAGGAATTAGTTAAATGAACAAGTAGTTCTTGGACCAGACTCCTAGGGATCAACCTTTAATCATTTAGCAGTCCGACTGCATGCATCTGTAGTTAAAACTAAGCCTCATTTCTGTGCTTTTGTTTCGCTAATAATTGCAGTAGACTGAAACAGGCAAAATTATTGACACTGTCTTTACCTTTCAAACAGTGGTAGATTGTCAACATTGAAACTGCAACCTAACTTTATTGGTTGTTGGCATATATGGGAAGAAACATAGGGTCCCTTGTTGCAACACTTGGATGCGTTTTGAAATAATTGTATTAAATATTTCATTGTCTTTAAATGTTTTAATTTATTTTAATGGTTTATTTATGGAGATTTTCATCACTGGTGGAGTGCACTCAACAATTACACCTGAACCATAAACACAGATAATACGTAACATTATGACCACCTACCACCCTGACAAACTGTGATGCACTGAGTAATCTGACACCTTTTTTACCAGGAGTACACTTCTTCAGCAGTTTAAGGAACAGTAGCTAATCTAATCTAATTTAATATCCTGGCAATCAACACACGCTGTGTTCAAACTGCAAGATTTGATGATCATGTTTTTTCCAGTTTTATTGTTTATTTGTTTGTGTCACAGTTTGAAACATAGCATTAGTTTGACTAAACTTTATGGACACACATATTACAGCATCCCAAATCCAATTTGTAAAGATGAGAATCCACTTTGTTTGTGCTGTTTCAACTGCCATAAAAAAATCAGGTATTTGTCGAAGAAGAGCATAAAGTATCTGAATGAGCTCACGTTGACCTGCAGTGTGAATGTAGTTACTGAGAGGTCTTTACACCAGGATTTAGATGCAGCAAAACAACACATGGCAAAAAGGTATTCAGGATTCATTATAGCCCATTTTGGCTTCGTGTTTATAAATAACTCTAAACAGAACGGAGGTAGTCATGGACACACATAGCAGCACACTGACTGAGAGAGAGGCTGGGTCAACGGTCCGAACCCCCTCCTCTTCTTTAAGTTCATCTGCAAAGTCTGCTCCCGCTCACTCTACCCTCTGCTCTCATGTCTTTGGACTGCAACCTGTGTCTACAGATTGATCCTGAGGATACCATAAAAAGGCAGGACACACAGCAGTGAGGTAAGTACAGCTACATTTTTCTGAGTATGTCTTGTGATGATCAATTCTGAACAGAAACCATCAAAAGAATCTGAACAAAATCGACATTAATGCTGCTCACAGAGTTTATCTTTCAAATAAACAGGTGTGAACTAATCAAGCGGTTAACCAAACAAAGTACCTGTCAATAAGTTTTAAGAGTTGGCTATATTGGATTGTTTATTAAAGATGAAAATGTGCATGTTCAGTAAGTAAAGCCTATGTTGATTAGTGCAGTTCTTGTCTGTGGGAAGACTGTAGGAATGTGACATGTCTCCCCTCCTGCCCTGCAATAAGACAGCTGGTGCCTGTCATGTCTTCCCTGAGCTTTGGTCAGTCATGCAAAGAATGGCAGCGTCTAGTCCAGGCCCACTAGGGGGAAAAAAGAGCTAAACAACAAGGGAGTTGTTGGTGCTGTAGTTTTCAGTGCCCTATATATAATACACCATCTGACCTTGTCTTGCTAAGTTAATTTTTAGCAAGGAAGCAGCAGCAACCAAATTAAAGTTCCACTGATGTTCACGCACCTTCTACTTTACTAATCTCTGGCAATGACAGTATTAGGTCAATTTGATAAATTTACTCTCTAGGGGTGAATGCCTGGCCTTGGCAAAACACCTCAAAGGGTAGAATTACATCTAGGTTACTCACATGGGATGAGTCCCACTGCCCATGAATCTGCATGATGACATGTTATTATTACTTGTGCTACAATGTAATCTGTTTAATGCTACCTGTCTAAAGCTGGAGACAGTACTGTGTGCATGTGTTTATGTTAGCAGTGCTGTGGCTATCATTAGTATGCATGAGTAAGCTCGTTTGAGGTGTGTGTGCAAGCAGTGCCAAGCTCTCACTTGGCCACAGTGGCTCTGAGCCCCGCAGGACAGCTGTCTGCAGCACGTCCTCTGTTAAACTGTCCCCTTGTCCAGATCTGCATTCCTGTATATGTCATGGACACTAGTATAGCTTCCACAGATGTCTGGATGCTAAGTATGAATCCAACCCCTTGATGAACCTTATCAGTGCAGGCCAAGCCTTCAATTTGTTTCATGTTTTGGCACAACAACCCCATTCATACAAGGTTAATATTACTAGAGGACCTCTATTTGCAGAACTGAACATGACATCTATATTCTTAATCCAACAAGAACTACGTCTGTAATAGTCTGTACAGACTTAATTTTAAAATGTCAAACATTTGACACATTAAGTAGGTAATGGAGAGTATAATCGGGTAAAACAATACTTAAAAAGAGAAAAAAAACTTGCTGAAATCCAGGATGGGCCATATCATTGATCATCATGTCCCCCCCTGGGCTACTCATATAGTGACTCCAAACCACTGGTGAGTTGAATGCAAATGTGACGGGATTGTTGCGACCTGTGATGTCAAAGCACTTTGAATAGTCAAACTATGACCACTATACAAGCATAAAGCTGAAATCAATAACATGTTAGTTTTTCCACCCTAAGATGATTTCAAAGATGATCTGGGATCAAGAACTTTCAATCGGAAGAGCTGTGCCCATCCCAAATCCCCTCATGCCCTGGTTGTCTGCATTCAGCACTCTGTAAATTTGGCAGTGGGCCACTGGTTTCTTTGAAACTTTGTGTGGCATTATGGCATGAATTTACACACCAGCTCGTGGCCAAAAAAGATGCCAGTCTGAAAAAAAAGGAAGAGTAAGCATGCAAAAGCTGGTTCAAGAAGCAACAATCTGACAGCAATGTGCCTCCCTCACGTATTGTAATGAAACAAAATGACAATAAAATTGTGTTTTGTTCCTACTATAATAGGCATCACTTATCTCGTCTAACCTTTTTTATTATCTTTGTAAAGGAATAGCCCAGTTGTAAAGGAGACCTCCAACATCTTCAGGACCACAAGAACTACACAAACCAAACCACACCAATGGAGGACCTGGATGACAACATTTCATTGACTGGGTTTGAGCCTCTCTTTATCAAAGAAGAGGATACACATCCAGACAGATCCCTGGTGGAACAGAGAGACTGCAACAATGTACAACACAGTCGTGTCCTCTCAGGAACACAACTGAATCAGTCGTCTTTGATTAAACCATACCTAGAGGAGATGGATGACCTGCTAAGAGGCTGCGAAGAGCTCAGTGGTCTCACGTTTTGCTCTCACTTCTCAGAACCAAAGCCAACTGAGGGAATTCAATGCCACAGAGAAGGTGAAGTAACAATGGAGAGCTATGAAGAAACAAAGCTTTGTCCTCAAGCATATCTTTCCACAAGCTACATTGATACAAACATGGACGGGTCTGGAACAGGAGATGAGCCAGAACATGGCCGGGCAGAAGGCTTGGATCGGATCATCAACAGGTGTGGAGTGACATCAGATGTTTCACAGCAGAGAGAGATGCCTCTCACTTTAGCGGGTAATAAACTCAGCAACTCCATGATTGAGTATGAGGGTCAGCTGTTGGGGATGCTGGCCATGCTGGAAAACTGTATGGAAGAGACTGGGATGGACTTTGAGCCCCAGGACTGGCTAACAGATGCAACCCAGGAGTATGTGCACATTAGCACAAATTCCAACATTCGTAAGGGTACAACACTAGTTCCCATCAAGCAAGAGAGGCTGGTGAATTCAGAGACCAACCCACTTCAAGAGTCATGTGCTGTCTCAAATGCAGCGGATAATCGGGCTTCCAGGAACAGCAGAAATGAGGCACATCTTGTGCTTGACTATGACAATACCAATAGCCTCCCAATGGAAATACTTGGAGAGCAAAGAAAATCAAAAACAGATCTTGATGGTCAGTACAGTTTTCCAGAGTCATCAGATATCACACAAAGCTGTCCAGTGTACTGTGATGCAGCAGGATGTGGACTTAATGACACCACAGCCACAATAGGAGAAATTTCAAGGACTGAAGAGAAACATGAATTTCCAGAAGCTGAGGGGGACAAGATGGACTTGAATGACCCTGAGTCTGGCAGGGATGAGCTCTGTAGAGTAGGGTCTCAGATGGAGGATTGCATAAAGGAAGTGCAACAGCTAGTGAAGAGGAGGAAGGAGTTGCTGTCTGAGGTGCTGGAGTTGAGAGGAGATAAAAACAAAGGGGAGATAGAGGAGGGCAACAAAGGCGAGGAGGAGACTGAGGAGCAAATTGAAAGCAAAGTGGCAGAGTTAATGAACATATTGAAGAAGGAAAAAGAAGGAAGACAAGAGGAGAGGAAGAAAGAGATCCAATGCCTCTGGAAAGAGAGAGCAGAGGAAGAGAAAAGGATATGGAAGGTAAACCTGGAAAGACAGGGTCTTCAAGAGGAGCTCGGAAAACTGAAGAGGAGACTTTTTGCCATTGCAAGAGAATATGCCCACAACCAGGTTTCCCTGAACACCCAGCGCCGGGAGGTCGACCTGCTAAAGAGAGAAGAGGTAGGAAACCTGCTGCACTCACACTGTAGATCACAAAAGGTGACCTGAAACTGTTTTCCCCAATGACTCTGAAATATTTTTTCGTTCATAACAACCTTTCATTCTTTTTCTTCTCAGTTCACAAACAAGCAGCTTGCGTTTCACCTGTCCATCCCACATACATTTTGCCTAACTATCCCCTTTTTCCCTCCAGAAATAACAAGACTGATACATTAGTGCATATGATGTGGTCTTGCTCACAAAGTTTCTTTAAAAGTTTCAAACCAAGATATTTCCTTCTTATGTGTGATCACATTGTAAGGTAACTTCAGTGATATTAACCTCCCCTCAAAGAGAATAAAAGAGTTTGTCAACCTTTGTTTAACAAGGGTAATTCATTTGCTCCTTTGGAAGATACAGCCTATACAACCAGGATCATCACACAGATTTGTACAAGGACCTGGTTATTTCAGGACACATGCTGTAGTGACTGACTTTCAAAACAAATTTAAATATTGTTTTATTCGGTTTAACTTGCAAATTATTAGCCGATATTCTAGTTTTTCACAAATGTGAGTTTAGTCGCTATTTCTCATGTAGATACAAGCCACAGTTGGCCAATAGACATCTTGGCTTCTTCATTTTGGGGCTGTGTTGTTTTCAATCGCTTGGTTTGAGTCTAAAATACTCATACATCCCTGCTAGAATTTTGGTTGATAATGGTTGACAATGAAATATGAAGTCATTCCTGTTACAGTTGTTTTAATTTAATTGTTCTGGGATAGTGTAAATACTTTTGAACCAAATGAAAAAACAATATCCTCAACACCAAACATTTGAAAAAAAATCCTATCATATTTTCAGAATTCAATAGAGCTTGGAGGGGACGGTTGATAATCACTGCTATATAAGTTATACCAATGAAGGTAGATGATTTCTGTTTGATAAAACTTTGGAACAATAGATATCCAACATATAGTAAAGTAAATGAACAGGATCTCTGTATTTAGCCTGATAGATGTGAAGTCATAATATCACTTTAGGTAATGCCAATAGACAAGTGAAGAAAATATGACCAGCACAACAGATCTGAGTGATGTACTATGACTTGCAGTGGAAGTGCAGACAAAGAAATCCTCAAAGTTTTCTTTCTGCCTTCAAGGAGAAGATGCAGACACTGATTCTTCAGCTGACAGAAGAGAGCACCAAGCTTAAAGAGGCCCATCAACAACAGGTCACAGAGTTACAGACGGTGCTTCAGGCTCAAAGCTGCAGCCACACTGTCAACAGCCAGGACATGACCCAGTGCAAGAGGAACTCTTGCGGGGACATTCAGCAGTATCTGCAGGGTGGGCTTAAAGCACTTGAAGCCAGGTACTGTCACTGATATTTTTCCTGTTTTTTTTTTTTTTGGCAAATAAATGTTTAAAAATGTTTATGGCACAGTATTAACCTTGAAATCTGGAGTATCGGCCACTTTTTTTTCCAACAAAAACATTTGCCGCAGCAGATCATAGACATATATACCAGAATAAAAACATCTATGCATTAGTACCTCCATACCTATGTCTGTTTATGAAGCATTACAAAACACATGAAAAAAAAAGCAAATTGGGGATGATAACAGTAAGTGCAGTGTGCTGCTGATGTTAGAGTTAATTATCTTAAGCTGTTTGCTCTTTTGGAGAAACCAAAAAACAGACTGCTACTCACATGAGCAGTACAACTTATACTTTTAGGTTTTATTCAGACTGCAAAGCATTTTTCATTTCACTGCTACTCATTTCTTGGGCAGATATGAACCAATCTTGCTTGCATTGCTCAAGAGGAGGGAGATTGCTGCTGAGGCACTAAACAAGGCCAAGCAGCAGGCGCAGGAGCTGAGAGCTCAGCTGAGACCCCTACAGGTGGAGCTTCAAAAACTGATCCTCCAGAGGACCTGCTTGGAAGAGAAACTCAAACTGACTCAGCTGCACCAGAGAGAGGATGTGGACCATTACAAGGTGTGCAGAACATCATGTTAGGTGACTATAGGAGGTACTCACTTGATACCTACTGAATTAAAAATGTGTCACTCTTACAGGAGAGAGTTCACACTTTGGAGGATAACAGCAGAGAGCTGAAGACTGAGCTAGAGATTCAAAAAAGGAAAACCAAAGAAATCAAGGAACTAAGAGACAGTCTGACAAAACGCTTACTCCATTACAGGTAGGATTTTTCTGATTTCTTTATATTATCTCTAGAAAATTACTGGTATTAAAGAAACATTTCCTTACAGGGCTGCCATTGAGGACCATAGCCGTGGTGACGAGCAGAAAAACAAAGTTTGATTTTCTTTCATTTTCCTTTGATTTGTGGTTGAACTATAAACGTACCTTCTTACAACTTAGCGAACTGCATGGTTCCATGACTGCACTTTACATATTTTATAGGACATGCTGTCTTAAAACCTTTTAGTAAGTATTGCACTGCACTCAGCTTGTAAGTTTTTTTTTTTTTATAATAAAGACTCAGTTTGCTGCAACCTGGAGTGTGACTGATTAAAGTAATGCCCTTCCGTTAGGTGCTGACGGGGTTTATGTGCTTATAAGGGAAACTTGGCTGAAGAAGTAAACAATGAGAACTAGAGGATTAAAGAGCGTGAGGTGAGAGCAACAACACATTCTGCCAGACAGCTAAAAGGAAAGTGTGCTGGAGGAGTGACCTCCTTTACTGACAGGATTATTCAAGGTTTGAAAAATATGTTCTGGCCCAGCAAGCTTTATTTAAACATGTAAATGTAAAGTTAAAGAAAAAAATGTTGACAATACGCCAAGTGGACCCACAGACTAATGAAACACATTTTTATTAAGAATGCACTCACTGTACAAATATTGAACATAGAAAAAGTTCAACCACTAATCTATAACACAAACAGTTAAATGATTACTAAAGGAGTAAAGGTTGGGAAGGTGGGACCACTAATGGACATTTCAAACAGAGATCCACTCCAAAGTCTTTCATTTGAACAGCTGGTGACACAACTGTGTTCAGGTGAGAATTACAAGGGGGAAACAATTTCGGACACTTTTTAAATCCCATCCTCGCCTGTGAAAAAACTATAGAAACTTTTACTGTTATCAAAATTTGTACTGCAGGTCTTTTTCTGCTTTATTTCCAACCTGCTCATATGGGGATGTTCATGCTGATTATGTTATAATCAGTGTAATTGAGACCCAAGCCTCAACTGACCCTCGGCTCTGATTAGTCTGCACACACAGCATTCTGAGAGCCCCTTATCATTGCAACTGTTGCTAAGGTATGCCAGTTAGACTAACTCCACTCTTGGTCAAGTCTTTTTATTGAGACCATGAGCAACCTTAATTTTGTTATTACATATTGTTGGGGTGTTCATTATTGTTTTGATGGGAAAAAGCCCAATGGCAGGAGTGTTTGTCTTACCTACAAAGAAAAGCCGAGGATGGTGTGGCTTTGTAAAGTATCTCTTCCTGGAGAATTCAGGCCTCGGCAAAGGGTCAATCAACAAGCTGATCAAGTATAAACTGCTAATACTTTGGTGAAAACTTTTAGAGGAAGAGCCAATTGGGTTACGAAACTTCACTGGTTTATGCCCGGAGGAAAAAAAAAAGCCTTCGATTTGTCAGGCAATAAATTACTCAGCCAAAGGACAGGAGTTCAAAATGATCAGTCCAAAAGGGGGCAGGGCAAAACAAGTTTACTATCTTTTTTGTATTTACAGTGCTTTCAACAAGGTGTCCCACCAGTAACATAAAGAAGGATGAGAGGAAGAAGTAAAAGTAGCTGCACTGAACTACTGAGGTGGCAGTTTGGCAGTTCATGATGAGGTTGTCTGTTAAACCCACAACAGGTGAAGAGGTTATGCTGTTGCTTCAGGGTCTGTTGAGCCCTCTGGATCTTCATCATTGTAGATATTCTCAGCCTAAAGCAGAATCAAAGATCAGAGATTCAGTCACAT
The DNA here is from genome assembly GCA_036419115.1 of Scarus forsteni. Taxonomy (NCBI): domain Eukaryota; kingdom Metazoa; phylum Chordata; class Actinopteri; order Labriformes; family Labridae; genus Scarus; species Scarus forsteni. The sequence goes on from JAZDUH010000458.1 coordinate 736,361, forward strand.
GCTGTCAGGAGGTGGACATATTTACCAGTTATAAGCTTTCACTCTTTCAGGACAACCACAACATACTGATTTCATTTACCTAAGTAAGTTGCCTGCTTCCTTTAAAAGGAGTGAACAATATTCTGGCATGAAGCGCTGGAAAATGGGCTATAATGACACTAAGGGCAGCTGCCTAAACACACCACGCCACTATGTGCTGGGCTACATAGCAACAACGACTAGACTGGCAGGAGGTAGTGCCACTTCTTAACAGCTTTTCCACCCAATTGTATCATGATCCAACATGTAAGGCGGTAATCCTAAACTGGTGATTAAACTGATTAATTTATATTTCAGATGACTTACCATTTGCCAGACTTGCATAATGTTGTCTTCAGACACAGAGCAGATGACCCAGGGCTCATTGGGGTTCCAAGAAAAGTCAGAGATCTTTGCTGTGTGACCTCCATGGATAAACTATTGAAGATTAAATGAGGCAATATATTTAAGTGTCTAATGCAAGACAGAGTTAGATAGACACAAAAAATGTTTCTTTTTCCCAAAGTGGAGCACAATATAAAGACTCACCAATAGCTCAGGTGGGCCATCCTCTGCGTCTTCTGGTGACTGTTCCTCACCAATTTTGCTACATAAAGCAAGGAGAAGTGTTGCATTCCATTAGAATCACTGTTCACTGTTCCAGGAAACAGTCTACAACATACTTTTGGTGATAGAATAACAGCAAGTCCTTTCATTCATACTTTATTCTCTATTCATATGTAGGATTAGTTCGTGTAAAAAAAAAAAAAAGGAAGTCATGTCAGAGTCCAGAAACAAGAGGAGTGGTTTTCATGGCAGTGATTAAATCTCCTCTAATGAAATCTGAAAACAGCATCTGCTTCTTGTGGACAATGGGGCTGACATGTTGAGTTAGTACCTGAGGTCCCAGACGTTGAGGCGGCGGTCTGTTCCACTGGATGCCAGTATGGTCTCATTATGAGGTGACCACTGTACCTGTAAAAACAGTCAAGGAACACAAATCAGGCCACTTTGGATAAAACTGTAGAAACTTGTCACATGCATCAATGCTGAGACTGATGAGTGGATTCTCAAGACGGATGACTGTCTTTGTCTTTTCAATCAAATGTATTAATAAAGTAATAATCCCAAATTTAAACAAAACGTTTTAAATAAGATATCTCGTCAAAAAGTTCATTGTTTGCAGTTCTACCAATGGACAATGGTTTCCCTAAGCATTAGGCCTGGCATCCATCACTGATCCTTACATTCAATTCTGTACTCACCAAAAGCCAGCCAAAGTCTGAAGAAACTATTCTGATTAAATAAAAATAACAAAAACCTCCTTAGATCTGTATGCACTGGTGATAAGCTAGTGCACCAGGGACTGTTTCATATATCCATGGGATATACTTAAAATCCCTTTGGGTATCATCCCATAAAAGTGTTTGGAACAGGCAAAATATTTCAAGTAAAACTGATAGGTGATTGGATGTTTTGTCTATCACATTCCACATCGTCCGGCTAGAGGCAGCATTGTTTTCCCTAAAACAGAGGCTGATGTCAAGTCTGAAATTAATAATTTCAGCTTCAGATTTTGCAGGATGGATCTGCCTGGTGGCAGGCTTTCAATCTGAAAAATCCAGCTGCTTTTAATAGTCAATGTATAAATGTTTTCAGACTTATCTGATACCGATAAATACCCATGGATTGTCATGAATGCCAAGTCTTTGCAACACTAGAATTGAAACGTTGTTTTTGTTGCATTTGTTTTTTTCTGGTACATATGAAAAACAAGAAAAACAACTTTTGATTGTATAACGGATAATACCATTTATTTTCAAATACTGACATGAAACAATTAGGTAGGGCATTGCTGTACACTTTAATATTCTGCCATTATTACAGCTGATGTATGAACTACATTAGTCAATATAAATGAGAGATCCATAAGCTGGAAACACTAGCCTAGATGTTTTTATCTGCCAATACCAATAATTAGGTTTTATTGCCATTATCTACCAATACCAACGTAGTGCATCTTAACATACATGTTACTGTGTTGCCCTGTATCTCATTAGAAAATATGTTATACCAAGAAACTTTAAATATATTATGAAGCCTTAATCTTTAGTAATAAATTTCTTACCTGGAAGATCTCATCCTTGTGGGACTCAAAGGAATGTAATTTCAGTTTCAGATTTCTTAAGTCCCAAAGAGCCACAGTCTGCGAGTACAAAAAGTATTAGACAGAATTTATTTTATGTTACCATGTAAAACCGTAAAGTGCAATCATCACAATATTTAGGCACATGCTTTACATGCCTATAAAGTGGTAATATTTATCTAGTGGTGTACACAGCATTACCTTGTCTGCTGAGCCAGACGCAAGGATGAACTCGCTGTAAGGGTTGAATGACAAACAGTTGACCTCTGCTGTGTGGGCGTCCACAGCATGGCTGGGTTTGGAGGTGTTGTTTGAACGAGTGTCCCAGCTGAGATAAATAAAAACAACACATTGTTCCATTAGTTTATGCAGCAAGATAAAAACCAGCCATCAGATCTGATTATCAGGGGCCTTACATCATCAGCTTCTGGTCATCTGCGACAGATCCAAAAAGAGACTCATGAAGCAAGTGCCAGGACACATCCTCCACCACAGCAGTGTGACCTGTAAAGATCGTCTTTGCATCCACTATCTTTCCCTCTTTTGGCACAGCACTAATGTCCCACAGACAGACTGTCTACGCAACAGGAAATAGGAAAAAGAGAGAAAGAAAAGGAGGAAGGGAAAAAAGCATCAGTATTCAACTAAATTAAACAAATAAACTATTCAATTAAACAAGCCAGTCATGGGCCTTCTAAGATCAGACAAAACTGCAGCTATGAAACCAGATTTTTCTCTTACATGGTCATCTGAAGCACTAAGTAGAGAGCCAGAGAGATTTGGATTCCAGGACAGACCATAGCCTTCTTTCTGGTGGCCTCTGAGGCGCAGATCTGGGCGACACTCTCCGGAGGCATCTATTAACACATTTTTTGAAAAGGCAGCGTTTGATTAGAAAGCAATCAGGTATTGAAGAGGCACCTCAGTGGGTCACAACCACAACAACGTTCAATCAACGAACTTGAAAAGAGCACTGCCCATCATATTTTACCTGGTTTGGAGGGGTGCTTGGTGTAATCAAACACCAACACATCAGAAGTAGGAGTCTTGGTGGCAATAATGCAAGGGTTCTGGGGCATATAGCGGGCACGGTTCACCTCTCCTTCATGGCTGATCTTGATTTCTATCTCAATTTTGCCGCTTACAGATCCAAAGCCTCCAAACTCTGCATGAAAAGAGAAAGACTATGTTACCATACTGAATACACAACAACACATTTTCTGTCTGAATGAAATGTCATAAGGGAGCAGCACGCCTTCTCTGTTATAGTGGTAAATAACACAGAAAGCTGACCCCTGCCCCTTTAATCCACAGGCAACAGTGACACCTGCAACAAGTGAGTACTGATTTTGTCTTGGAGCTCATGAATGTGGAACCACAGTGGCTCCGACTTCAATTTCACAGCAAGAAATTAATGTAAATTCCCCAAATTCAGACAAACCTCCTTTTTCACTGTCATAATGTGATGCATCGAACTGGGCATCATCATTAGGCAGCTGGACACTAGCAATGACCAGGTGATTCTGCTCATCAGATGTGTGAGTGCCCAACACCAGCCGGTGAACGCTGTAGTCCTTCCCTTCTGGCCTGGTATAGAAAAGAATATTACAAAAATTATTGCATTGAAAATCATACCTAGCAATTTGATTTAAACTACCGACTTAAACACCTCTAGTAATCATATGTACCTTGAGACATCAGGCAGCCACTGTGCAGTAAGGCTGGGCCATTCCAAAGCGTGGGTCATAACCAGATCATACAGGAAGGGAGTGTTTTTCTTCCAGATCTTGTACTCCTCATTTATGACCCTCTCCTCCACGGCATCATCAAATGCACCTGCTAAGAGACGACAGAGATTAATGACATGATGGTGCAAATGTTTTTCTTAATGTACTTGAAACTTTTTTCTAAAATTTAAAAACAGTCTAAAGACAACAAAAAACAGCTTCCAGATATTGCTCAAATTCTAAAGCCCATCCTGACAGATGTGCAGTATGGAGGCTGGATGATGTATTGAGTTTAGTGGAGATCAAATTTAAAGAGAGAAAAAAGAGGATGACCCTGTTTCCTTTTTTTTGACTTAAAAAGGTTATTGTGAAGAGTAATGTTAAACAAAACACATTAAATGAAATAAGTGGTGGTCTATTGCTTAGAAAATACTGATGCCAGTATAAACGACAATCAGTAATATACTTTCTGGCCACAAGAGGATCTCCTTGCACTCTTTGATCTTAATGATTTACAATGATATATTTGTGAGTATTACATTCATATTTTTCTACACAAACGAGCAATTTTTACATCCACATGTTGACATTGTGCTGCTTAATTGTAATCGTACCTGTGTGACATCTGGCACTCAGCCCATGGGGGCTTGCTTTCACATCGTCTAAAAACAGTAAATACATATAACTTGCATCGTCACTTCAATAAATACATCTCAACGAAGTATAATATTTCCCATCTCTAGCCTACACGTACATAGAAACACTGTGTACAGTTAGCTTGCAGTAACCTAGCCACCATTGTGCTCTCGCTAAAGCTAACTAACTTACAAAAATGTTTGCTAGCACAACTTTTGTTATTGACGGCGTCAAACTGCAGCCGACAGTCCGGATATAAAAGCTGCGACATGAAATCCCGTAACAGTGAACACGAAAACTGAGCTTCCCGGCTTTTGTTAGAAATGCTTAGGGCCTGCTCAGAAGCACGGGCAGCTACATGCTACATGAGCTAGTCATTTAGCCCGCTATTTTATCAAACTCATTGAATAACCGCTGTAGTTGTTTCTGATAGTAATGAAAGCCGTCACTTTACCTTCCTTGTCGGCCATGGCAGGTAAAAGTTCAAGAACCTTATCCCGGGTTCTCCTCCGTGAAGTTAAAACACTGAGCGCTCGGCACAAAGCTAACTGTGAACACCGCTCAGGCTGCAGACTGGGACACACGTAGGAGCGTTCGCGCGCTCACTCCAAGTGACGGTGGCGTCTGTCCACCAATCAGAGCGAAGCTCGAGCTCATCAGCGAGGGGGAAGGCCCAGAGCGCTGATGCTGCTGCGCCATCATCCCAGAGCACTGGAGTTGTGTGAGTTCCACGAGCAAGCCAGAGCGGCTTTGAAAGTTACAATTGTGTGGGGAATACTAATACACGAGTGTTTAGATTTCCTCCATCATTCATTTATTTGTTTATTTATTTGTGAATATTCATGTCTGTCTACAACATCAAATTATTTCTTAACAAAAACACAAAGGGTTTTGAATCTGTAGTGGGTGGGGGGAATTGTGTTATTCCCCTTAATTTGTTGCCCTAATGTCAATGTTACGTTTTAGGGACGTTCATTTTTGTAAAAGTTAACAAAGAACTGAATACATTCTTCATTAAATAGTGTTATAAAGTTCAGATTTTATTATTCATTTGAACATAACGACATGAACAAATGTACTGTAAAACAACTTACAAGGCTATTTTTCATAGATCAAAATTTGGTGTGCCTTGAGATTTTGCCTGGATATCAGGCATACTTTGAGGAAAAACACTGAAAAACAATGCTCTCTCGGCACAGGTCAGAATTAGGACATCACTTTCAAGGGGGCACATGAAAGAGTATGGCACTCTAGGTAAGTCTTATCAGTCTTGTAGTGTTTTCTCTTTTGATAATGATATGTTTTCAGTGATATTAGTCTGTCATTATTTTCTGATAATGAAGTCTTCTGGAAAAGTGGAGGAAGAGTAACCATATTATAACAAAAATACAAAAGGTGGTAAATGTGGCTGAGACATGGATGTATTCATGAGGTGTTAAGTTCTCAGTGGAAAAAAACATACAGTCATTTTCAGTTGGAAAGAAATGTTGATGTACAGATAAAGATATATATCTTTATTTATCTGATATTGTTGTATCTGTTGTTTATATATATAAACAACAGATACAACAATATCAGTGTTGGACAATGAGTTTTATCATTCAGCAACAAAAATTTAATTGAAGAAGTTCAATGTGGTGCAGGCCCAAGCACTGAGACTGTGTTTTGGTGCTCACCCATTTCTGCTCTCCAGGCTGAGGTTGGAGAAATGCCTTTATGTTTAAGACATTAACAGCTAACAATGCAGTACTGGGCAAACTTACAAGGATGGACACTGACTGGAAAGGTACCAAACAAGAAAAGATCTTCTACCATGTTGGGAAAGTGCAGGAATGTTTTGCATAAAGAAGTAACCAGAGTCATGACCAGGTGCCAAAAAAAGATTCACCTTGACTGTGGCCCTACCAGTTACACCACTTTTGCTGTATCTAGCAGTAGACATAGATTTTTACTTTCTGGAAAAATGGCAACAACTTACCTGAAACACAGCACCCCTGGTTGAGGACACATTGAATACAGTTTACCTAGCACACACATATATTTACTGATGGATCCAAAGACCCATATAAGAAAAACAACATATCATTCATCATGTAGAGGTAATGGAAATCAAAACAGCACTAAAGTGGACAGAACAGGCTTAGGTTACAAACAAAATCTCCATATGCTCCATATGCTCAGATTCATCAGTGTTAATATCAATACAATCATTTTCATCAAGCTGTAAACAGGACATTCTTCTTGAAACCTTACACAGATTAAAAACATGAACATACAGGCACCATTTTATGGATACCAGCACACAGAAGTAGGCTATACAAGGAAACAAACATGCAGACAAATTGACAAAACAGGCATTGAAGCAGGACAACAGCATGGATGTGCCATTTGATAAATCAGAGGCCAAAGGGATAATCAAAAGCAACAACATGGAAGAATGGCAGCACATCTGGACACAGGCATCACAGGAAGGCACCCTCACAGTCTGCAACCAAAAGGAAAAACAGGCAAGAGAGCTGGAAAAAGTACAAGAGATGAAAACATTATCACAAGACTGATAGTAAGTCACACAGGCTTAATAAAACATTACATCTGTTAAACAAACACCCCATATGACTGTGTCAGCACTACCAGGCTGATGAATCAGTTGAGGACGTAATTTTATACTGCCAGATAAAACACTACGGAGAGAAAAATTTAGGAAAGGAATGAGAAGAGATTTTTGGAAGGAAGTACTACCTTTAATGAATGTGTTTGGGATTGGGTTAGGGTTAGGTATTTTATATGGGCTATTCAAGCAAAAGAAAATAATACACTGAGTATCATAAATATTACTGTTTTTTAAATCTTTATAGATTGTTAGGGCTGTGACTACAGTCCACACTCCAACACAGTAATGGACGAAATGTACATTTACTCTGAGAACTGCCTGCTATAAAACCAGAAGTAGAAGAAGAAAAGGACCCTCTTCTAAGATGTAGCCCACTGAGTAACAGATGGATATTAGGCGTCCAGTTATCTTTTTAGAACTAATTTCAACCATCGATATTCCGTTCATATTTAGACGGAATTTATATACCCCTGGTAGACCAATTTTAGACTAGACGTCCAAGGAACATTTAGACGACCCGAAAATGTTTGGCGGGAGGCTTCTAAGATTGCAGGACCTGCAAGGAAGAGAACAAACTGAATTCATTAAAGAAGAAGAAGAAGAAGAAGAAGAAGAAGAAGAAAAGAAGAAGAAAGAAGAATATGTTATAACATACAAGATGAAAAAGAAAAAGAATAATGGCAAGAATAAGAATAAGAATGACAATCAACTGAGATTGATTAGAAAAAATACAATTTAATTGTCGAATTAATATTACTATCTGAATTAAACTGGATGAGTTAAAATAATTGAGGTTTCCCCTTTTTCCCTCTCTAATCTCCTGTTGCACACCCCAGTCCAGTAGGTGGCGGTAATGCACCTTAAAGTTGGTTTGCCAACCGCCATTAAACGACAAAGAAGAGAAAGAAGCATGAACTGATCACTGATTGGCTGGAGATGACGCGGGACGTCAAACTCCAAAAACAGCTCCTGTAGCTCACGTCCCCAACTATCTCACATGGCCTGACGAGCAGCACAGCCGGTCCAGACCGTCAACATGTCTCCAAATGGTATGTCCCGCACGCTTGCCATCCTGCGGCGGTTGTACCCGCACACACAGACTCTGGAGGAGTTTGTCAAAGGTATCGTGTTCAGAGAGGGACAGAGAGTGGTGCTTATTGAAGAGTCCGACCAGAGCCGCTTCAAGTCTTTCGTCCAGGGTATTTTTGTGTGCTTTGACAAGGAGCTGCAGCAAGTACCGAGCTGCACCCAGGTAACTGCGACCTCATTCACCACCATGTCCAGCAGCTGTCATGCTGGTTGGTACTGATATGAAAGTACTCTGCTGAAAGTCAATTTAACATTCACAACCCTCACATTTCAGTTTTTAAAGTAGCTGGGACCATATTTACCTGTCATCACATGAAAAAAGTTTAGCCCCAGACATCATCATTTTGGTAATTAATTTGGTAAAGTATTATATTATCATGCATTTCACCCTTTTGGACATCTCAGGCGCCTGGGCAGCTTTTGGAATTGTTTTAATCTTAGATGAAATAGTTTGGTGGCAGCGTATTGGCTTTTTTTCAGTAATTCAAATGGTTGATTGAGTTTTTACTGACTACTGACCTTTCCCTCTGTGGTAAATGTACTAAAATTAATATAATGAATTTATTTATAATTGCTGATGATGATTTGATATTTTATTGATACAAAAAAATAGGAACATTTCAAGATTTATTTGCATAACTCCTTTGAGGGATGTCTTTACAGATCTGTACCTTGCCTGAACTTCTGGCTTTCATTCTGAACACCCTCAAAAGAAAAAGGAAAAGAAACGTCTTGGCACATGGCTACAATCTGCTGTCGCTCGCACAGGAAGAACGTGATGCAGACCAGTTTAAATTCCAAGGAGATATCACACAAAGTGCTGCGTACATCCATGGAAGTGACCTGTGGAAGAAGGTCTGCGTACGCCTCGGCACAGACATCACACGCTACCTGCTGGAAAGCTGCTCTGTGTTTGTAGCTGTCCCTCCATCGTGTCTTTTCCAGGTGTGTGGTGGTCCTGTTTATGACAGAGTTTCCTCAACATCTGCCTCTGGTTTTTTTCTGAAGCCTCGATTAGGGCAATATAAAAGAAATGAATGTGGAAAGAAAAGAAGTGCAGTGACTTTGAAAAAGAGACAGGACATCCAGAAACCTGCCAACAGCAAGAAGAGAAAAGGAAGAACAAATTGGCTGAAGAAAAAGAAAAGAAAGAGAGACACCGAGCAGAATGATGAGGAGGATGCTTTGACTTCTGCAGGAAAGAAAAGACGAGTGGGAGACACAGAAATCCAACAGGTTTGCTCTGAAACATCTGAGCAGCAACCATTGTTAGAAGGGCCATCACTGTCTGTGAAGCCTTTGGAAGATGGTGCTACCTGTTACAAACAGCCAGTTGAAACACAACTAACCACACATCCCTTGGAGGGAGGTCCCAGTTGGAAAGCAGGGATTTTCCCTCCACTGCCTCCCTCACAATGTTTTATCCGCACTCTTGGATTTCTATATGGAGGAAAAGGATTGCGTGGCTTCCTTCTCAATAGGAGAAAAACGAGTGCTGATGGAAGCAGAAGGCTAAAAGGAAAAGATCTTGTAAGAACCGTCTTTTTTGAGGGACTGGCTTATCTTAACGGGGTGGAGAGGAAACCAAGGAGACTCCCCCGTCGCTTCTTTAACATGGTCCCCCTGTTCAGCCAGATGTTACGTCGGCACAGAAAATGTCCATACAGCAGAATACTACAGAGCATGTGCCCAGTGGTGGAGGTGGGGGATGCAGAACAAGGGAATTTAAGCTCCCCCTTGCCTCAACACTGTGCCCCTCACAGGGTTTACCTGTTTGTGAGGGAGTGTCTCTCTGCTGTGGTCCCTCAGGAGCTGTGGGGCTCAGACCACAACAGGCTAAACTTCTTCATCAGAGTGAGAGACTTCCTGCGCTGTGGGAAATTTGAGAGGCTCTCATTGGCTGAGCTGATGTGGAAGATGAAGGTGAATGACTGTGACTGGTTGAAGATCAGTAAAAAAGGTACATTTTTATTTATTTTCTCCTGATACGTACATTCGTCAGTTATTTTTTCTGGGGTTTTAAAACATAAACAACAAAAGCAAGGAAAAATATGCATACAGAGGCTTCTGCAACATCAAAATGTTAAACCTCTGCTATGGACACAGTCCAGCACAGACGGATAACTTTACAGTGCCAAAATGACCAGAAATAATGACAATAAAAACAGTTGCAGGTGAGAAAGTGGGACCAGAGGAAACTAAAAAAGCACTCTGAGAGCGCAGACCTCCGCCAGCGCCACAGTCCTTACCCATATTGTGATTTCACCATAAATATTAGTCTTACCTTTATTTCATCTAAATATTTAGATTCCTTCACCTTGAGAACATACAAATATGCACAAAAGCCAGAAATGGTCCTATCTCACAATGTTAAAGAATCCTTTAAAAAATTCCTGGATCCAGACGGTGATCAGGATCACTCCCAAAATCTAATCATTTTTTTCTTGTCCCAATTCCGGACATTTCCTGAAAATTTCATCGAAATCCATCCATAACTTTTTAAGTTATGTTGCTAACAGAAAACAAACAAACAAAAAAACCCAAACAGATGCCGGCAATAACATAACCTTCTTGGCGGAGGTAATAATGTGGAAGAAAATAGTAATTATAGTTCGGGCTGAATGATTTGGACAAAATGTCTCAGTATTCATGCCAGATATCTCAATATCGATACGATACCATATGACTATGGGTTCAGTGAAAACCAAGAATTTTCAAAAAAATAAACACATGATAATAAATGAATGTGGAAAGTGCAGTTTTATTAATAAATCTATATCATTTATATCATTGCTTTTTTTATGTTAATGTCATGAATGTTCATGTATAGATACGATAAAGATACATCTTTCAGCTCTAATTATAATATAGTTAAATAAAACAGATGTAAATTAGTGTTGTCAAACTTATCGTGTTAAAAGCAGGTTTGTTATTAATTACTCAAATGCTTTTCATTTTTTTGCATGGTGATTGGTATCTTCAGGAAATTAAGAGGCAATACAGCCGTGATGTCAACGATGGCATGCAGAAATGGATAAAGAAGAGTATCTTTTGTATGATGGGATCAGATTTTAAACCAAGCCAGATGATTCTTACCACGCGTTACTCCATGAGCTGATGATGATCAGATTTGATGTTTTTTTTCTAAATTTTAAATAGAAGCTCAATATCGGAGTAATTATGGAGAAATAGTCCTGTGGCAGCAGGGAGATGCAGCCACACTGTAGCACAGATAGAAGTCCCTGATACTAGAGCCGTCGTGACTCGAGCATGAGATGGCAAGTGTGTCAGACACATACATCCAGTCAGTGTGAAACTGCCATCATGCAGCCATGCTGCCACATGATGCCTTTGGCTCCCACACTGATGTGACACAGGGACTTTTTAGATTTCTTTTTGCTGGAAACACTCACAGATAGCCCAGCAGATATGAAATCAACCCTTTTCTGCCCCCTTTTGCTGTTCATCTTTAGGCAAGATCCCACCCAGTGAGCTCTCATACCGAACACAGATCCTGGGTCAGTTCCTGGTGTGGCTTCTGGATGGCTATGTTGTTGGCCTGGTCCGAGCCTGTTTCTATGCCACAGAGAGCGTGGGCCAGAAGAATGCCATCAGATTTTACAGACAGGAAGTTTGGGCTAAAATGCAGGACCTGGCCTTCAGGTAAATACATTTATACACAACTAATAAAATGGCCTTACTCACACAGTCACATGAGCTATTACCTATTTTTGTGGTTTAGAGGTCACCTCTCGAAGGGTCAGATGGAGGAGTTGACTCCAGCTCAGGTGGCAGCGCTCCCGAAATCCACTGTCATCTCTCGGCTCCGCTTCATTCCCAAGACGGATGGCATGAGGCCTATTACACGAGTTCTGGGATCTGACCCCAAAACCAGGGTATATGTTGATAAAACCTAATTAAATTTTCTCCCACATATCCACGAGATCCGTTTTACTTGAAAGGTTTTGCTTATTTTTCCATTATTTTCTACTCACATGATGCTAACCAACAATTGAATGTCAGCCCGTTTTCAAAAGTTACCGTTTTCGGACAATCTGCAAAGAGTTTCCATGTAAACACAAGGCCAAAATGCATTGAAAACTTATCGGATCTGACCGTATTCGACCCCTCAACTTACCATATAAAAAATTAGACTGAACAAAGAGACACGACAAAACAAACGTGTCAAACAAGACATTGTGTTGTGTTGGGTGCACGATATGTCTGCTTGGAGCCTCTGTATTTCAGTGACCCCGTGCTAGATTTAATTTATTCCAACTTTGTTAAACTCCCTGCCATATTTTTGGTTCCATCACAGCTCCTTAAAGTTTCTAAGTGTTGACTCATTCCTGAAATTTGAGTTGTAATTTACCATTGATAAGGTGGTCCTAGTTTCAGTTTGAAATAAAAAATATCAATTTTATGTGATCCCAATGTCCAGCCTTCGGAGGTTTATTACTCTGTTTTGCAGAATAGTAAATGAATGTAATAAAGTTTTGTAGTTATTGCCCCAAATTTCTGCACAGGTCCTGATGTTTAATTAATTGAGAACCACTGCTGTAAAATAATAATATCAGCCACCTTCCCATGAAGGATCCAGTGCACCCCAAAAGATTGGTGGGCACTGAAGTTGTAAGTATGGCAGATTTGGTATGGAAAGAAATAAAATAAGCCACAATTTCAATTATCAAGGACTGATCAATACATCAGATAAAGAGTGCATATGCAGCAGAAACATTTTGTTTTATGTGGATGTGATCTCTGCTGTCTTGATTAATAATACACACAGTGACTTGCTGGTAAATTCTGACACACTTGTATAAAATAGAAATGATAACACTGCTGTGTAAGCATGTAAAGAAATTTTGAAAAATATTTATTTAGGTTTTGTTTCCCTCACAGCTTTACCAGAGTCGGATAAGGGACTTGTTGGACATGCTGCAGGCCTGTGTGCGCTCCAGTCCATCCCTCTTGGGCTGCACGGTAACAGGCATGACAGATATCCACAAAGCATTGAGCTCCATAGCTCCAGCTCAGAAGGAGAAACTGCAGCCCCTCTACTTTGTTAAGGTTAGTGTTTGGCTCCACCAATTGCCCAGCTGGAGGCTTAGCATAATGTTGGCAGTGTTGTCTTTCTTTAATTTGCTTGGTCTTAAACCTTAAAGGACCTCTTTCACAATACATGTAATTTTGCCCACAGCCCAATTTTTTGTTTATTGTGTGGTATTTGTAGTACACCCAGAGACTCCCAAGAATATACCTTTAGAAAATCCAAAAGTCATCCAGGGCCTGTACTATGACCTATTTTATGATCATTGCCATAGGTGTGAGCCAGGGTGCACACTTTCCCCAAAACTTACTCAAACACAAATAATAAATCATCAAATTGGGTCAAATCACCTTCACTGAAGTCTGGTGCATCTTTTGAAATCAAATGTAAAGCTAAGTATTACAATTGAAAGAAGTTATTGAATTTTAACTGGAAAAAAAAGGGTTTTTTTTAATGATTTTTTCAACAAATTCAATTCTTTAGAGATGTGTCTGACCAACTTACAGTTGCTGTACAACTAAAATACTTACAAATTATTTGGCCACATATATATTCTCAAAGTGGGAAAAAAATCATCAAATTCTGAGACCAGTAAAGTTGTTCAATTAACAGGTTGGGTTACTGTGGTAGAATCAGGATACTGTTCCATGTCTTGTATATCAGGGAACCTTTAAAGATTTGTTCAGAATTCATCCTTTAAGTATGATTTCTTTTAGAATTTGAATGCTAGATTCAAAACAAACATTTCACATGAAATGTTATTCATTTTAATACTGAACAGCCACAAAGGGCCTGTATATTATGCCTTTGTGATGAGATAATAATGAGCCATTGATACAAGTAAAAACCGATGCAGTTTTGGATTGTTGTAATCAGATTGTATACATCTACAATGACAGCAATACATAAACATTACTTCTGTCAATTTCTGTTTCTAGTACTTATATATACATGTTATCTGTTTTATGGCCTTCGTGTCTTTTTGCATAGCAACGGCTTGGACAATTTTAATTTGTAGACTGGAACTATAGTGAGGGAAAGGGGATCTGAGAAATCCATAAGATGTATGATTGGCTGGTTATTTCATAGAATGGAGTCTTTGAATTTGCTTGTGTATGGTTGGAGGGGTTTCTGATTTTGAAAATGTTTATAATATCCCAAATAATAGATTACAGATGCAACATGTGCACGCATGCCAGAGGTTCTCTTTCCAGCAGGACAGAGACAATAATATGCCTTCACAGGATCATCTGATGCATTGTTGTCAAATTGAATCCAAACATTGTATTTTATTTGAGATCTGTGACGAGAATGAATCTGTCCCCTAATGAGATCAGCATCATGCTGGTAAACCCAAATCTCATAGTCACCATCATTTTTTTGATGCTCAATGCTCAGCAATGTAGCCAGGGGACTGTTTGATTTGGTATGTACTGCATGTTATGGTCTCAAGGTATTCCAGATCCACATGAGGGAACGAGATATCAGATGCTTCAAGCTTCTGCCATTCACTACGAGCTCTACGTGTCATATTTGGGTCTTCTGCAACTCGTTTTGCCAAACATTGTTTTTTTTTAAAAGTGAAAGTATACGCTGAGCCATCTTAGTATCTCGTTCCTCTCGATCTGGATCTGAAACATATATTGGTCCTCTGAAGTCATTGAGACATGCAGTTACTATGCGCACTAATTTGCCAATGACCTCAACGAAATAATTTGAGGTAAGTTGTTCCTTAAACAACATCCACTTCTTTAAACGCCCGTGGTAGGACTCTACTATCCATCTTGTTTTGGTACAGCAACGATCACTATTGACTGTTGAGGAATCCAATTGGGATTTACCAGTTGGTAAAAATGACGGCATTCTAGCATCATACCCCAACTTAGCAAGAAGATCTAAGGCATCCCTGAAACCGCGATCTACAATCATATTGTCATTTGCTTCTAACTAAGATTTCAATATTTCAATTTTTTCCATGATGAGACGAGTTATTGTTGCATCATTTACGTTACCATGGTAGGGGCCAATAGTGTCTAAAACCTATCCATCAGGCAGTACAACTGACATGAATTTTAGGTAATTTCGTTTTGTCTGTCCTCCGTAAGATGTCCCTTTGAAACTGATGATCACTGCATTTGTTGAGGTAGATATATGTACCATCTAAGATAAGAGTGACCTGGTCACCATAAAACGCTTTAGTAAAGACAGGGTTGTGAGTTATGGCATCGTGGCGTGAAATATGATTTGTGCTAAGGTATTTGGGAACAACTATTGTGTCCAAAATATCTGCAATTGTATGAAAATATCTTGACAGTGTAGCTTGGGAAAGATTAGTAAGCATGGTCATTTGATTCCATGAAAGGTTTGTTTTCAGTTTTGCCCAAAAGTAAAGAAGCAAATCTATTGCTCTGGAACTATCATTGAACCTGAAACAAGATCAGATTCACACATGTCATACATGTTCTGAAATTGCACCAATGTCCAGCCAGTCCATGCATGGCAGTCAGAATCTGACAAGGTTTCAAACTTCAGTTTGGGTGATGTCTCATGTTTGGATACTTCATGTAGAATATATATAATATATATACTTCATATATAGAATATATGAAAAAAATATAATTCAATTGAATGCACAATACTAAATTGAAGTTAACATCCATTTGCTGCAAATTGCATGAAATAAAACATTACCCTTGATATAATACAAGACATGGAACAGTATCCTGATTCTTCCACAGTAACCCAACCTGTTAATTGAACAACTTTACCGGTCTCAGAATTTGATGATTTTTTTCCCACTTTGAGAATATATATGTGGCCAAATAATTTGTAAGTATTTTAGTTGTACAGCAACTGTAAGTTGGTCAGACAAATCTCTAAAGAATTGAATTTGTTGAAAAAATCATAAAAAAAACTTTTTTTTTCCCAGTTAAAATTCAATAACTTCTTTCAATTGCAATACTTAGCTTTACATTTGATTTCAAAAGATGCACCAGACTTCAGTGAAGGTGATTTGACCCAATTTGATGATTTATTATTTGTGTTTGAGTAAGTTTTGGGGAAAGTGTGCACCCTGGCTCACACCTATGGCAATGATCAAAAATAGGTCATAGTACAGGCCCTGGATGACTTTTGGATTTTCTAAAGGTATATTCTTGGGAGTCTCTGGGTGTACTACAAATACCACACAATAAACAAAAAACTGGGCTGTGGGCAAAATTACATGTATTGTGAAAGAGGTCCTTTGAAGTTTGTCAGGTTCTCATACATGGCATTGCTTTAAGATGCCACAAGATGGTGTCAACGTATCATTGAGCACCTCTGCCAGCGTCTAGTCTTCAGTGTGACGATCCATTTTTGTCCTTGTCAAAGCAAACTCTTGCCTGCTGTTTGTTAGTAAATGAATGTATGTTCTGGATGAACATCAAACTTGAGTAGCTGTTTTTATTTAATGATTTTACCTGAATACTATACTTACATATTTCATAACTGTTATTTCGTCTCCTTGAATTGATCATTGATGTTTAAGGTTGATGTGAGTGGAGCCTATGAAAGCCTTCCTCATGATAAACTCATTGAGGTGATTGGTCAGGTTCTCTCCCCCGTCCAAGATGAACTCTTCACCATTCGCCGTTATGCCAAGGTCTGGGCTGATTATCACGAGGGCTTGAAAAAGTCCTTCCATAGACAGGTACCATTAACTTACATACATATTGTATACACTGTGCCTGAACATGTGCATGTACACTCATTACACATTTGTTATATGTGTTCATACAGGCAGATTTCTTGGAGGATAACATTGGATCCACCAACATGAAGGGTTTTGTGATGTCGCTGCAGAAAAGCGGCAGAGTCCACCACTCCTTACTGGTCGAGCAGGTGATGGTGACCTGACCAGATATGTCTCATGATAAAGTTCTCAATGCTTGTTTAACTTTACATTCAATTTTTTTTTCCGTCCAGCATTTCAACTCAGATCTTCATGGAAAAGAGGCGATGCAGTTCTTTATACAGATGCTTACCAGCAGTGTTGTTCAGTTTGGAAAGAAGTAAGCATCATTGACATTAAATTATTAGTCATGAAAGTAATTCACTTGGAAAGTTTTGTACCACATTAGTTGTGTTGAGATTAAATCCCAAATGAAATCTGACCTTCTAGTTCTAGTTATTTTCTACAGGGCTGGAGCTGGATGCTACTCCCTGTAGCTCCTTCCTTTTTTTGCAGCAATGGAGAAAAGGCACATCACTGCTCCTTTAAGTGTCTCACTTCACTTTAAAAAACTCTCAGACTGTTCAGTGGGCAAGTTAAATGTGCTATGCTAATGCTATGCTTCTTGCATTACTAAATATTTAACTTTTAGCCATTCTCTTTAGCTGATAGCATAAATTTTTCGATCTGTAAAAATATAGCGGATAAGCTAATGCTGTTGCCAAGGTACTGATTTAGTTATACAAAAAACATTTTTCCTAATGCAGAGGCTGTCATACTTTTCAATCAGAAAACCCTCAAATTAAAGGTGCCAGTGACTGGAATGAAGAACTTATCCATAATCTTTGTAGCATCATTAACCTTAAAGATTTTGGTCACATGTTAAATTAAACTTATTTTTATTTATGTATTTTTTAGAAATAATGTGTTAAATATCAGGCTTTGTGACCAAACCCTCTAGGAGAACCACTGTCATTATGTATAACAATGATCAAAACTTTTTGAAATTTAATCATAAATAAAAATTACAGCTTGTTTTTTTTTCATTTTTTATTTAACAAGTCAGTACTCTGGCAACAATCATAAGTATTACAACATGAATTTGTTTTTAAAATGTAAAAAAGTGTAATGATGAACTCTTAATAACAGTTACAATCACAATTCAGTGATTAATCAAAACAAAGCATCATTGACAACCATTTTCTCCTCATAATGAAGTCTGGACAGCATGATCACAAATGGCACAAATTCTACCACATGTGATCAGTTACGGTGTTATTGTCCTGCTGTGTTTCAGAACATACAGACAGTGCCGGGGGATTCCTCAGGGGTCTGTTGTATCCAGTCTGCTCTGCTGTCTCTGTTATGGCCACATGGAGAACAACCTGTTCAAAGACATCACTGCAAAGAAAGGGTACAGCAAAAGTTCAAATGCTCCTGTGAACCTTTATAACTGTAGTAATATGTTTATCAGCAGGGGGCATTCTTTTTTTAAAATAAGCAGCTCTGTTGACTTCATGTGTTATTGACCTCACTGTGTTTTCTGTAGATGTTTAATGAGACTGATAGATGACTTTCTCCTGATAACACCGGACTCACATGAAGCTCAAGCCTTTCTCAGGTATGGCACAGCCAGTTTTATGACTTAATGACAATATGGGGCATGAGTCAACTAATTATGCAATAAAAGGGGATATTTTTCTGTTGTTCATTATCATCAACATGATTGTTATTGAATCTGACGTAACCTCTGTACAGCCCAGCCATTTTGAACATTGAGATCGTGACTGCTTAGAGCTAGGGTCTACGATCTGGAAACCATTTTGGCTGTTGAGACAGATTTGTAAAACGCAGCCTGCCCCCCCTTCACTCACCCCCCCCTCAGTGTTCTAAGGTCCCGCCCCCCAGCTCGTGTCACCTCCTAACAACACGCCCCCTCTGATAGAGCAACAAGCTGGCTGGGATAAAATATCAGCAAGCACCAACAACCAAAAAGAACTCCGCTCAACTGAAAGTAACAAACATGACAGTCATCCCCCTTGTAACGCACAGCGGTAGCCATTTCAATTGGACCGGCGGTGAAGCGGGTCTGGCGTCGCCAGAGCAGAGCCAATTGTGGGCGAGGATTCACGTTTCTTTGCGTGTCCTCACTGTTAACTGCAAATAAACACGACGTTCATTTGGCTCCGACAACTTTATTCATCCTCTAGATGACACAGACACACACAGAGAACCTGACATCCGGCTGCCCCCGCATATACGAGCGCCCTCCTGCGCATAAGCCCAGTTACTGCAAGGATGACTGAATGCATGTTTTACCATAAGGAACATGACACAAGATAATACATGTTAACAATCTCCCTGTACTTTAAACAAAAAAAGAATATCCTTTTTTACTTGCAAATCTTTTAAAAGAAAGGTACAAGGAGAGTATTGGCTTAAAGTGTTAAAATGAAATCATTAACACAAAACACATCACAAGAGTTCAACAACCTTTAGTACAATGTCCACAGTCCTTCATCGAGTGCTTTCAGAAGCACCAGAGGTGATGCTCCTTTTTTTGTTAGACAGTCAGCAAGTTGTGATTTTGAGTCCGACCAGAGCACCCTTTTGATTTTCTTGTTTTCGATGAGCTCTTTTATGCTGCTTATGTCCAACCTCAGTCTTTTCTCTGTGACCTGTTTGGTTGACTTAAGGGCATCAAACAGGGAGTGATTGTCCGTTACACAGAACAATGACGGTGCATTTTGTTCAGCATGTCCAGCTGTAAGCTCAGAAAAGAGAGTGGCCAAAAACATGGCATTGTCTATTCCATCTGACATAGCTAGGGTTTCACCTGCAAGCGTGCTTCGCACCACACGTCTAATCCTTTTTGACTGCCAACAGAGAGGGGAAAACTTCCCTCCCTCTCCTATAAGAGCAATTAAAGCTCCCCCTTGAGTGCCACCATCAGGGAGGTTGCCAAGAGATGCATCGCTAAAGACGACCAAGTTTAGAGTAGCATTGTTACCCAAATGTTGAAACTTCAGAGTTACTTTCTCAGACTTGAGTTTACGGATAACTTTGTTGACATCATGAATAGTTTGAACTGTAGCATTTTTGGTGCTAGATGCCAAGGTACAAGCATCAAACATAACATCAGGCCTGGTCTGTTTAGCAACCCACAGAATCTGTCCTATCTTAGACTTGAGCTGCTCTTTTTCAGTTTCATTCAGGGGGGTGTCTCTCTGTGTGGCACGCGCTGCTTGCATGTGAAGAGGTTGTAAGTTTTCAATGTAACTGTGCTGATGTACCTGTACAACACCATTAACAGTGACAAAGTTGATTCCTACATAGGAGAAGTTTTCATGCTCCTCACGGCCTACAAGAAAAGTAGACTTTAGTTGAGGAACAACTTTTGCTGCAAAGTTTTGTGAGCCTGCCCAAAGAAAGTCATCAACATGGCATGCAAGTACCCCAGTAACCTGACACTGCTCATCTAACCAGTAGAAAACTGCAGGATCTACCTGTGACACTCTGCCACCTGTCTTTAACATGATTTCTTTTACTTTGTTGTACCAGTATAGTGAGGCATCAGCAAGACCATACACACATTTCTTTAATTTCCAAAGGGTACCTTCACAGTTTGCCTCTGGAGGGGGACGGATGTAAATGTCCCTGGACAGCTCCATACCCTGCAGGAATGCAGATTTTATGTCCATAGAGTGAATTTGCCACTGATTTTGGCAAATAACAGTTAACAAGAGCCTTAAAGACTCTGAAGCACATGTTGGGGAATCTTTCTGCAGTTCTTTAATGTTAAGCTCTTCAAAACCCCTAGCTACGAGGCGAGCTTTTGGCACAATGCCTTCAGCAGTTTCTTTTAGGCTACAAACCCACCTGGTGGAAATGCATTTTTGACCCACATTTTCAACTTCTTCAAACACATTGTTTTTGAGCCAGTTCTTAATTTCTTCCTGTTTGGCTTTGTCAAAAGAAATGTCTTTAGTTATCAGTACATCAGCCTCCCTGTCTTCAGGTTCAATGGTGAGATTATCAACGGTTGTGATGTCAAGGGACATTTTTTGTCCATCACTGCCATCAGGTTCAATATATTGCAAGTTATACCAGTTTTTGTGCTTTCCTGTGGCTTTGCCTGCCCTGCTTAACACTTTGGCTCTGTGCAAAATACCATCATCTCTGCCCAAAAATGTTACCGTCTGTCCACTTTTGAGTGTTTTATTTTGTGTCAAAATGGGGCGCTGTATGTCTGAGATGGCCTCCCCATTGTGTGTGCTGTCATCAGTTTGTGTCTCATTAGGTGCATGTACCCCACTTGTGTTTGCTTCAATGTCACTGGTGTCACTATGTTCACTGTCTGTAATCTGTTCAACATCTGCTTTATTGTATACAGTGACATTTTCACTTCCTATCTCAGCATTTGCATTATATTGTGTTGTTTCTTTCTCTTGACCTTGAGTGTTTACCTTACTCAGCCTTGACTGGTGTACTCTAACAAGCATCCCTCCATGTCTCACAAAAACAACAACCCCATCTTGACCAATAACTATCCCTGGTCCCTTCCATTCTTTACAGTCTGCTCTTTTGTAATAAACTTTCTCTCCTGTCTCATATTTGTCATCTGTAGGTCTGAGCTGCTTGCGAAGTGCTCTTCTTATACGTTCTGAGCACTCTGCTTCTGTAAATGCTTTCCTGGAAGCATGTAAAGCAGATATGTGTTCTCCCACCCTTGAACTCATAGTGGTCCCCTCTAACGCAGGTGGCTTATCAACTAACACAGAGGGAAGGTTGGGATTCTGTCCAAATACCAGTTGATGTGGACTATAACCATGAACACTGAGCATGCTGTTCTTGGCCATAAGGGCCCAGTCTAGAGCAGTGTCCCAGCCACACCCATTTTCCCGTTTCACCTTCTGGACGATCTCTGTGAGTGTGTGGTTGTGTCTCTCCAGTAGTCCATTGCTCCAAGGACTGTACCCTGCCGTTGTTTTTACCTCAATGTTGAAGTTTTCTGCCATGTCTCTCATTTCTTCATTATTAAACTCTCCACCATTGTCACTGTAGAGCCTCTGGGGGGGACCATGGACACTTATCCATGAATGGATGAAAGCATTGACGATTTCAGAGGCCTTCTTTGTCTTCACGATATTTCCTGCACTGAAGCGTGTAAAGTGGTCGATGATGTGGAGATACCAAACACCTGGTTCCAGCTCGTGTAGATCCACTGCCACGGTTTCATTATATCCTGAAGCTAATGGCAAACCCACAGCAGGCTTTGGCTTTGTCCTGCTCTGCCTCTGGCACACATCACAGCTGTTTACTATTTCTTGTAAAATAGTAATGCACTCTTTGTCTTTATTTCCTGAGCTATGTAGGAGTCTCTGTAGTCTGTCTGCAGATGCATGACCAAACTGTCTATGAAGCTTCATGAGCGCTTTGCGCTTTTCATCCAAGGAGAGATTTTCTGATAGTGTGAGAACCTCATTTTCTGCTTGACTCACTTCTGATTCCTTTTCCTTTTGTGCGTCTTTATCTCTTATATCTACGCAGTAATGTCCAGAGCTGGTGAATTCAAGAGGTATAGGTTGCTTAAACATCACAGCTCTGTCATTTTCCATATCCAAAACAGTCCCTGCCTTTTTCAGAGATGCTTTACTAAGCAGCAGTGGGATGTCGGCTTGAACTACCTCAGCTTCAATGTGACATTTTGTCTGTCCTATTTTGGCAGGTAGTTTCACTTTTCTGTTTGAGTACACAACATTTCCATCTCCAAATCTGAAAGGTCTGCAGCTGGGTGTTTCTGATTTTAACAGCTGGCTTAGCTTCTCTTGATCAAAGTCATCAATATAGCTTTCGAGCCATTTTTCTCCACAGACTGTGCGCGTACAAGCAGTGTCAATAATGGCTGAGCCCAAAGATTCAGTTAAGAAAATTTCTGCATTGGACATCACGTCCTTTGTTAACAATGTGATATTACACTCCTCTACATTTTCAGTCAGTCTTACTTGTTCACTTCTGTGTGGACAGTCTTTGGCCCAGTGGAAGGTACTCTGACAAACAGCACATTTGGATCTCCTACCGAACTTATCCAGCGGGTTAGTGCCTGGTAATGGCTGCCTCTGTTGTCCTCTTGGTGGTGAGACAGTTCCTTTCACTTTTCCTTGTTGCCTTTGCTCTGTGAAGAACGCCACGTCCTGGTTCACACCTATTCCATCTGAGAAGATCGCCGTCTTGCCTCAAAAATTTTTTCAGTCCCGACTTCATCGATGAGAACGTCAACTCCGTGCATGCCGTCAAAGCGAGCTGCCTGTTTTTTCCATCCAAGCATGCAGTGTCCAACAACTTGAACGCTAATACAGCATCTGGAAGCGTCATGTTGTACTTTTTCATCCGATTATAACGCTGCTCAAAGTCTATAATGTAGTCCGCCATTGAAACAGAGCTGTCCTTTTTAATCTCATCAAAATGAGAGTACGCCTCATAAGCGCGGTCCTTTTCTTCCTTCAGAAAAACGCCATCAAGTTTGTCCAGCAAAGCCGCCATACCGTTATCACTGTCCAGTTGCTCGGCGGGTATCTCCATGGCGGTTTCCCGGGCTCGTCCGTCGAGCCCCAGTGCGACAGCAAGCGCCTGCTTCTTCTTGTCGAGTTCAGTAACCCGCGTCCATATATTAACCTCATTCTTCCAGCATTCATAGGGTCTTGCTTCGTCAAACTTCGGTGGTATTTTATAATTGCTAACCATCCTCTGCTACCAATGTTAACTGCAAATAAACACGACGTTCATTTGGCTCCGACAACTTTATTCATCCTCTAGATGACACAGACACACACAGAGGACCTGACATCCGGCTGCCCCCGCATATACGAGCGCCCTCCTGCGCATAAGCCCAGTTACTGCAAGGATGACTGAATGCATGTTTTACCATAAGGAACATGACACAAGATAATACATGTTAACACTCACCAGCTCAGTTTACAATGCAAACGATCCGTGGCTAACTTATGCTAAAATCTATTGACAGAGCCTACCCATCCAACCAACAACGTTCAGTCATTAGCCAGTAGAGGCACAGACTAACCAGAGTTATTCAGCAGACATCTCCCACTGAAGTAAACAAAGCCATTACCTGTTCAACCAGGGGCTGAACGGCTGGTGCTGAAGGTCTGCCGGTGCTGCGGCCGTTCGCCAGCCGGCGCCCAGTCATGCGGCCGGTGCTGCGGTCGTTCACCAGCCGGCGGCCCATGCGGCGACAGGCTGTTCGGTAGCCGGCGGCCTGCGCAGTGTTCAACAATCCCAAATCATTCTGCAGCTTTTCCCACCGTACGATTCTCCAATGTTGAGTCTCTGTTGGGACGTCTATTGGTCATATTTCTTCTTACTTCAGCCTTTTCCTCAAAACTTTTACGTTTTCTTCTCTTCGATGTGGAGGGTAACAGAAGCAGCCCCCCGGCTCCATGATGCTTCAGTAGCTGTGCTGCTAGCTGATCACCGGTACATGAGAGAGGTAGTCGGGAGGAGGTGGGACAATGAGTGAGACGGTGCGGAGCAGGGGAGACAGGGGATTGGATGGACTCACGGACCAATCCGAACCACCGGGAACGACGATTCGGATTGGTCAACTATTATGCTGCTTTGCAGCCGATATACTGAATGGATTTTTTTCATTCTTTTTGGTCTTTATATTGCGTAGATCGGACCGTAGGACCATAACGGCCTTATAAACGGTATTATTAAGATGTACCAAGCCTCCAAATTGTAGACCATAGCTTTAAGGATTGTGATAAACTGAACGCCATCTCCATCTCCTCGGGGGATGAGGGGATGGGGGGGGATGAGGGGATGGGGGGGGATGGGGGATGAGGGGGATGAGGGGGAGGAGGGGGATGAGGGGGATGAGGGGGATGAGGGGGATGAGGGGGATGAGGAGTTAACAGGAAGACAGAGGATGGGAAGGAGCCATAGCCAGTCAGTTGCCTAACATTTTAATTTTTAGAGCGAGCTTTTTAATATCTATCTTTTATCTGTAATACCTAACTGCTACTGCAGTCCCAGTTTCCCTGAGGGACTGTTTCCAAGTGGATTAATAAAGTTCTATCTAATGTAATCTAATCTAATCTAATCTAATCTAATCTAATCTAATCTAATCTAATCAGCCAGGAAGTAATATGGAGGAAGGCTTTAGCCATATAAAGTTTTTTGGTTGCCACAAAAACAACAACAGGAAAGGCTGAAAGGCGTTTCATTGCTGTACCACATGCACCTGAGCCCAAGGTCAGTGTGGGTGCAAAGTCCCTTTTAGTACCGTGTGCAGCTGGACTTATTGCCACCTCTGCCAAGGAAGTCACGTGTGTGCCGGTGTTTGTTGTTAGTTGGATTTGTAGATTTGTTTATTAGGTTGAGACAGGATAACTCAAGAATTTATCCGGGAAATATGATAAGGGTTTTAGGTTAACTCAGAAATGGGCCAAGATCCAGTTCATTTGAGTTTAGGTGGTGATCCAAATCTGAATGCAGAATTTGTTAACATGGTGAAGATAGGACAGTTTTTTACACACTTTAGCTAATATTCGATAAGTTATGAACTGATTTGGATGACATGTTTAGGGAGTGTTGGCCATGGCACAAGGGACAAGTGATAACTTTCTTTGTTAATCCGGGTGTGGTTCCAGGAATTTTCCATGGATTTGTTAGGAGTTTTCCAAAGTTATGACAATAATCACAATGTTGAAAAATGCCTTAGCAGAAGTTCTACTCCAATTAATATTATATCTTGTATTATATTTATTATTAATATCATAAGAGTAATTATTATAGTTATTATTTTAAATAATGTGAAGAAGATTATTAGCACCAAAAATCCGATCTGCTTGACTTAAAACTAAAAACATCAGGTGCTGAAAATTAGCCAACAATCATAAGTACTGGAAATTCAGTGAAAGGGTTGGTAAGTATTAATACATATATTAGACAGAGTAATAAATGATATAAAGACATTCAGAATTCTCAAAAAATTTGTATGAAAATCTATATTTTATCAAATCAGATCAAGAAAGCTGGTTTTAATCAAGCTTCTTCATTTCTTTTCAAATGTAACATCTTTAGTATTTGGCTATCATGCAGGGGGCTTGTGAATGCATTATTAATTCAAAACCACACTTTTTCTTCGAACACTTCGTCCAGTCTGTTCTTAGATATCTGTGTGTTTTAAGATAACCCTACAGAATAAAAGGATATACTGCCACAGTCTCAAAATATGCCACATAAACTGTATTTTTTCCTTAACATTTTTGCTAAAGGCCATCTCGAGGTGAAAATAAAAAAAGAGTCTGTCTCCAGATGTGTTTCTCTGTATTCAGTATTAGGCTATAGTAGACACTGTGATGGCAGGTGTCAGAAAATATGTAGGTGCCCTAAGGTCAGACTCATCTATGAATATCATCTATGAAATACAAATTTCGGGAATATTTATTGTAACTATCCATCAGAAATATGCCACCACTCATTAAAGTAACTATATAAGTATGAATAATGTCCAAATGAACATCAGCAAAGAAGACAATTGCAAAATCATCTCATGTTTGGAGAGGGTTAAGCCTGGCCAGAAGAAACGTTTTTTTGTCATTTTATTTCTTTAAATATAAATACACTTTACAGAATAAAAAAGTGTACTGTAATTCCAGCACTCATGCCCATGGCACGCTGCTTCATGTTTTGTTTTGTTCATCATCTGTGGCATATTGACAGGTGACAAAGATTCCACTTTTGGGGTGGCGTTTTATTGTTCCAACTGTAAGGTGTGGCTGTGTACTGATGCTGATTGACCAACACACTGTCACATGGCATGAGACTCATCAATGAGTTAACTCAACATGTGAGGAGTGATCAGTTGAAACTGGGGCACATGATTGGAGCAAAGAAATATGAACACACTCTGATAATATTTTTGGGCTATGAGAAAAGTCATCTTTATACTTTTTGAGTTTGTGCATCTATAATTTTGTTTATATTTTATGGTTAAAATAATTTTGGTATTTATATATCGCTAATGTTATCTATTGTCATTGCATATTTGTATGTAAATCTGTATCCAAGTTTTAACAGAACATGTATTTTTATATTCTTATAAGACATAGATTATTAAAGTCATATCTTTCCATTTAAGGCATTTCAATATGTTACATTTGTAGTACAAGGTTATGCATGATGTCTTTTGGTTTAAATGTTGTTTAAATTTGGAGGTGATTGGAGACTAGACAGACTCCGCTTCAAGTCTGAACAATTTTTGTTGATTCTTCTTAAAACTTAAATTATTTAGTCAGTTACATGGCACAACAGATTTCTCACAGAAACATCTGGGGGGCAGCATCAAGTCATTTATGTGCTTCTGGTCTACATCAAAACTGTTAAATGTTTTCCCCAGAAATCACCATTTCTGAAACCAAAGCTGATTACTGCAGTTTCATTCATTTCACATCTTTCTATGATCAACAATTTGTGTCAGTTTTTAATGTTTGTTACTGAGTTTATTCCATTTACCAAATTTTAAACACATTCTTAGTTGTCAGTCAACTTTTAGTTGGGATTATCAGAAAGAAGTAATCATATGCAGACTGAAAACAGTAACATGGGTGAAAAGAATATTTGTTATGGTAATAACATGGTGTGCCTTGAGATTTTTGCTTGATCTAGGCTGTGCCTTGGACAAAAAAGCTAGAGAACCACTGATTTAAAGTAGGGGTGGGCAATATGGCAAAAATATCTTATCACGATTTTTAAAAAATAAAACTACAACCACGATTTTATCAAGCTTCTTTTTTACGTTGATTTTTCTGGATTAATTTGCATGTTTGGCCATTTTTCCCTATGTTTGACATATAAAACATGAAAAACCCTCATAGAAAAAAAAGGAACAATTTAAGCCAAATAAACTTTCTGAACAGGTTTTGATTTAAATAGTGAAGTTTTTGTAAAAATGTGCAATAAATGTAAACATAAAAGGTAATGAACAACAATAAAGTGCACTTTTTTAACATAAATACTAAACACACCAAATAGCTTATTGAAAGGTTCAAATAGAAATGCAAACCTAAGTAACTGGTTATCTCTTAAAGCAGGGCTCCAGACTAACTTTTTGCATTGGTTGCAATAGTGCATCGAAACATTTTTTGAAAAACAAAAAATAGGTGCACCCAATTTCTCAGTGTCACCTTTAACACCATAAGGTCACCATTTTATCACTCTCCATAACTTTTATATGACATAAATGCTTTTAAAACAAGAATAAGATGTAAAGAAATACTATGTAAAGAAAAACAGAGCATTTAAAGTGTTTCACTGAATGAAATTGACAAATTCAAACTAAAACATTAAACAAATAAAACATTTCCAAATAAAAGTGCTTGTGCTTAAAGTGTTTTGCTGAACTGAAATTGAACATTTAAAATACAACATCTAAAGTTAAATAAAATATTTCAAAATAAAAAGTGCTAGTGTTTAAGGTGTTACAGTGAAATGAGAAATGAAATAAATATCCTGATTTTAACAACCAACAACATAACATCTAACTGGATAGTATTATTCTTCAATGAATTTGAACCTAGAATAAAACTTAGCACACTATTGTCAATGTTTAAAAAACTAAAACTAAGGTAAATAATGAAAAATAGTTCTCAAACTAATTTATTTAAATTTAAATAAAAATCTAATCTAAATCTAGTTTATGTATATAAAACGACATATAGGGCAGAACATTTTTATGACTTTTTTCTTAATTTTTTTTCTCTTGCTTTAGCTTTTTAATTATTATTATTATTCACAGCACAGCTTTATGTACTGTTGGGAGCTATTAGTCAGGTCATTTGTCCTCAGTGGACATGGACACTCATCTCTGTACCTGTGTGACTGAGAAACTCACCTTTAACAGGAGAAAGGACTGAACAAATAAAGATGTTATATTTATCATTACTTTGTTTTACCTGTTATTGTTGTTAATTATTAATTATCTGACAAACTCTGAGACGAATTCGGCAGTTTTGCTGAGTCTTCATACTTAACCGCTTCGTGCTGAAATCTGACACCACACCACCGCTCATCTGGGCTCATTTGCATACTAGCAGGTGATTGGATGATTACCGAGGGCTGTGTGTGTGTGTGCGTGTGTGTGCCGGCCCTGCTGTCAAATGAAGAGACAGAGGAGGCAGGCACTGTGTTTTGTCCATTTTTGGCGGATTTTCCGCGACGGCAGTTACTTTTGTCAACTTTAATAGGCTATATTACCACTTTAATTGTTCATATAAACCTACGTCTGTAGGTATATTGAAATGGACTTCCTCATCTTCTAAACTTTTGATTTGAGAGAGAGAGATGATGGGCTTGAGATAGAAGCAAATGTTTTCACCCAGTGAACGCCAGGTGCACACAGACGATTTGACGATCTTTCTGCTTTATGAGATCATCCCCTTGTTATAATCCTTCACGATTTTATATTGTCATGTCGCACACCTCTAATTTAAAGGGACCACATGACAAACTTGTAGTTTTTAGGGAAATTAATTTAGATTTCAGAGAATCAACTCTTTAGAAAGGGCAACAAGTTCACTTTCACCCAAGGTCACTTTCTGTCAGCAACTTATTAGAATGTTTTTTGTAGCTCCCAACATTGCTTACACATCATTTTAGCACTTGTTTTTAACACCAGCTCTTTTCAACTGAGTGTCAATAATCTTCACATATGCATGCTCAGTGGGTGTGGACTGTTGTTAAATAGTTGGACTTTTTTTCAACCTTTTATGGTGTATTTATTTGTATGCTTTTATTTTTAAGCAATGTGACACTGTGATGATGGATGAGCTTGTGATGCGGAACAAATTTCTGAGGAATCAGACAAAGTATAATCTTATCTTATCTTATATGTATTTTTGTTTAAAACTCAATGTATTCCCAGCCTGAGTTGTAAATATTATGTTTGGACATACATTTATTTTCTGAAATGAAAAAAAGGTTGACCTCCACAGATTAGTAGATGCTTTATTTTACTTCACTTTTTGTTTTTAATCTTTTTTCTTTTTTTTTTTGCAGGATCTTGCTTGCGGGAGTACCACAGTATGGTCTGGTGGTTAACCCCCAGAAGGTGGCAGTAAACTTCCAGGTGTCAGGGAGCTTTGGTTCCTGTCCTGACATCCGTGTGCTGCCCCCTCGCTGCCTCTTCCCTTGGTGTGGACTGTTGCTTGACACGCACTCACTGGATGTCTACAAAGATTATTCCAGGTGAAATATCATATCAGCTGTAATTACACATTACAGAATTATTGCCCACAATGAGCTTTTTACATGTCAGTTATTGAACTTTTAGCATTTTTTATGGTTTCCAAACGCTGAAGTGAATAACCTCTTGTACTTTGCACCTTCTCATAAACATCCTTAGAGACGACTCCAAGTCTAGCATGTATGATTCATATTCTTGCAAATGACGCAGTAAACATGATGACTGCAGTGCAATCCATTTTGTGATGAGCTGATCTAACTTAAAACTCAGTTTTTCCTACTTTTTATCCATTTCAGTTATGCAGGTCTGTCTTTGCGGTACAGCCTCACCCTGGGCTCTGCTCACTCAGCTGGACAGCAGATGAGGCGCAAGCTGATGGCTATCCTTAGACTCAAGTTTCATGCTTTGTTCTTGGACCTAAAGGTTAGGAATGTGTTGTTTTAGAGATTGGCATAAGTCTACAAAAAGATTCTTTGAACAATTTTCCAATAATCTAATAGGTGACATTATAGCTGAGTGAAATAGAGTACAGAGCACAGCCCTCCACTAATCTGTGTTTTCTGTAAAAAAAACCTAAGGGCTCAAAAGCAAAACTTTAACACCTTTTGAAGTACTATATAATGGAAAAAGTCATCATTGTTTTTGCTGATCTGCGAGGCAGGTCAAGCTTTTGCTCCTGCAGCTTTCACATTGTTTATAGAATGAAGTAGAACAATATACCCACCCAGAAGGCTTTCCTGATCCAAACAGTGCTTCGGGAGATATTTAGATCCAAAATCAAGCAGTGGACATCCGTATAATGGTAGCACATAGGGCATACAGTGCCACTCCTAAAACTGCATTAATCGTCCAAAAACTCATTAGTTTCACCAATATTCCATCATGGTCCGCTAGGGCTACTCCTCCACGACAGTCTGTGTCACTCCCGACATGTTGTGTGATTGTACTGACCTCTGAACTGAAGAAGAAGAGCGCTTGCTCCGCGCCTGCGCAGTGCTCTCTGGAGCACTGCCTGTGCATCCTCCTTTCTATGAGCTCCTCACCTGTAAACTCTGACTCGAAACTGTAAGGACACCCATCATATTCAAAGTTCTCCTCCACAACATCTTCATCCAATAGATATTCGTCCATTTTGCACAAAACTGGAAGAAGAAAGTCGTTGTGTACCCGGCGGTCGCCGCTGAAACAATGAGCCGTACTGCGCATGTGCGGAGCAAGTGCTCTTCTTCAGTTCAGAGGTCAGTACAGTCACACAACATGTCTGGAGTGACACAGACTGTCGTGGAGGAGTAGCCCTAGCAGACCATGATGGAATATTGGTGAAACTAATGAGTTTTTGGACGATTAATGCAGTTTTAGGAGTGGCACTGTATGCCCTATGTGCTACCATTATACGGATGTCCACTGCTTGATTTTGGATCTAAATATCTCCCGAAGCACTGTTTGGATCAGGAAAGCCTTCTGGGTGGGTATATTGTTCTGTTTCATTCTATAAACAATGTGAAAGCTGCAGGAACCGAACTTTTCCATTAACTTATCCATGAGGGTGTTAGTATCTGCATTGTCAGCATGATGTCAGAAGCTTAGACATGCCCCTGAGTTAGGGTCCTGTGCAGTGGATTTTGGGCTGGCAAGGCTCTTAGTGCTACATCCACGCAACAGGCCAAAGTAACCTGAATCAGTTTTTTTTTTTTTACTCAGATGTGTTTTTTTTTCAAGGCAGTGGGAAAGAACTACTCAGGTGGAATTTAATCTTTTCAAATCAGATTTGGGCAACTATGACTGCATTCAAACTATAAGTCAAAGACTCAGTTTGAATATTATACTCTAATCTGTTCACTAGACGTGCTAAAAATAGTTTTGCTTTTTGTTTTTCAATTGCATATATTAATTATACTGAGTTGGAATGTCCATAAATTGATCTTGATAGATCTGTTTTTAAGTCTACAGCAAACCCACTGCTGTTTTTTCACCAGTGTTGCCTCTCCACTTTTTCTAAGAATGAGTAGGGCGTGCATTGATCCTGGCATGAAAGCTGTGCTGCTAAAAACATTAGTTGCGATAACATAACCAGAACAACCACAATGAATACATAATTTTTATATCTTAAACACTTTTTGTTGTACTTTTTAATGTTGAGTAACACTATTCACCATCTTGTTGCACATCTACACAGAAACATGAGCGCAGGTTTTCTGCTGAATTATTCAGGATTTAAAAGCTCTCTTGAAAGTGGTGAAGTTTGAACAGGCAGTAAGTTCCTAGATTTGACTTCATTTACAGAAGAAGCTGTCTGACCAGAATATGTTTTGCAGAATGAAACTCTACCGTTACCACATAAAGTGGGGACTGTAAGGGTCAGAGGCATGCCATAACTGAGCCAAAATTGTAAGACACACAATATTCATTTACAAACAAAAAGACCATAAAGTATGTGTTTCAGTAACTTCAGTCTTTACAAGTTGATTTATAATGACTAATACCTGATGGAAATCAACAAACAACTTTATTTGGCTTTTTTTTGGTTCAAATTAATGAGTGATGCTGATATTCTAGGAGTTCTCCACTTGCAAGACCTAAGAAATATTTGTGCAGTAATACGTTGAAATGACATTATACTAGAATCTCTAATCCAACCTGCTCATTTTGTTGACTGCAAAACCCCTGAGTCCTGATAAAAACCAATCCAAATCTCATTCATTTTATGCCATGACACATGGTTGTACACATTTCCAAAGCACAACTGGACTTGCTTCAGGTTGCACAAGTATGCCCCCACACCATTTGAAAATGACTGGTTGAGACACTGGGTAAGATGTGTCACATTTCAGTAAATATTTGACACTGCAAAATTTTTTTAAGGGTGCCTGAGGTTATAAAATTTATTGTATTTTACACATGTGGACAAAATTTCTGGTACCCCTCTGTTAAAGAAAGAATACCCACAATGGTCACTGAAATAACTTGAAACTGACAAAAGTTATCATTAATGAAAATGCACTGAAAAAAAATAACTGGTGGAAATTAGACACTTCTTTTGAATTGTGGTTCAACAGAATCATTAAAAAATAATTAAACTGGCCTGGACAAAAATGGTGGTATCCCGAGAGAAGATTGAAAATGATTTGACCATAAGGACATGTTAAACTAAGATGTGTCGTGTAATTAGTATCACAAGCGTCTTCAAACTTGTAATCAGTCATTCTGCCTATGTAAAGGGTGAAAAGAAGTAACTGTGCTGTTTGGTATCATGGTGTGGTATCCCACACTGAACATGGACCACAGAAAGCTAAGGAGAGAGTTGTCTCAGGAGATTAGAAAGAAAATTATAGACAGGCATGTTAAAGGTAAAGGCTATAAGATCATCTCCAAGCAGCTTGATGTTCCTGTGACTACAGTTGCACCTATTATTCAGAAGTTTAAGATCCACGGGACTGCAGCCAACCTCCCTGTACGTGGCCACAAGAGACAAATTGATGACAAATTGAAGAGATGGATAATATGAATGGTAACCAAAGAGCCCAGAACAACTTCCAAAGAGATTAAAGGTGAACTCCAAGATCAAGGTACATCAGTACCAAATTGCATCATACATCGCTGTTTGTGGTGGACTCAAAGGTGCAGTCAGCGATGTGGGAGAAAATGAGTGGAGAAGTTGTTGATAAACGAATTTAGACCCGCCTCTCCCTTCATTCCTCACCCCTGGCTCCACCCCCGAAAGCTGATGGATGTGCATCGTCATGGAAACAGTTGTAGAAACTGCGTAGCTGACCAACGTAGCTAAGGTAACCTCGACTCGTCAGACAACTCGACTGCCATTATTTATAACATCACAACAACAGTACATTCTGGCAGATTAGACAATAAGATGAATGCCCGACGGCTGTTACTGTTATGTGAAGCACCACAAAGCTAATGTTGCTTACCTGTCCAGCAGAAAGACGGCGACATCCTCGTCCTTTTTCAGGTCTTTCAGTTTGCGGAGTTCCCTCCACCGTCGGAAAGCAACAACAATGTTGACCCGGGTTTTCGCTCTTTCATGGTCATAGCCCTTCTTTTTCACTTTTCACTCTTCTGACCTTTTTCTTTTGGGCTGTTTTTCAGCCATTGCAACTGCACCTATTGTATCTCTCTTACGCTAACTGTGCACGCTACGCAACCTGCTACTCCCCCTCCCCCCTCTGTCTGATCTATGCATGAGTATGATCTCCCCCTGGATGTGGGGGGTGTACCCTGTTTTGGTAACTCGGCCCGAGCCACAGTTTTACCTGCTGAAATTCAGAGCCAAGGCTGTGTATAGAAACCAGACTTCTTTTTCAACATGCTGCCAGTGGTGACATCTTGTGGATGGAGAGGAGAAATACGGTGATTTTGACAAACACTGCATTAGATTAGAAGATTAGAAGATGACTGACTACACCTTTAATGGAAGGCGAAGAAGAAGGACACCACTATCAAAGGCAAATCATACAAAAGTTTGGCTGGAATTTGCCGAAATGCATATTGACAATCCACAAAGCTTCTGGGAGAATGTCCTTTGGACAGATAAGACAACACTGTAGCTTTTTGGTAAGTCACATCAGCTCTATGTTTACAGACGCAAAAATGAAGCGTACACAGAAAATAACACTGTACCGACTGTGAAACATAGAGGAGGCTCAGTTTTGTTCTGGGGCTGCTTTGCTGCATCTGGCACAGGGTGTCTTGAATCTGTGCAGGATACCATGAAATCTCAAGACTATCAAGGTATTCTGGAGCAAAAGGTGCTGCACAGTGTCAGAAAGCTTGGTCTCAGCTGCAGGTCATGTGTCCTTCAACAGGACAATGACCCACAACACACAGCTAAAAACACCCAAGAATGGCTCAGAACAAAACATTGGAATATTCTGTAGTGACCTTCAATGAGCCCTGATCTATATCCTTTAGAACATTTATGGAAGGGGCTGAAACATGCTATCTGGAGAAGACACCCTTTAAACATAAGACAGCTGGAGCAGTTTGCTCATGAGAAGTGGGCCAAAATACCTGTCAGTAAGTTCAGACGTCTCATTAGGAGTTACAGATATCTACCGATTGAGTGATTGCCTTAAAAGGTTGTGCAACAAAATGTTAAGTTAAGAGTACCCTCATTTTTGTCCATGCCAGTTTTTTAGTTTATTAAAATTATTCTTTTGAAACACAATTCAAAAGCCATGTCTAATCTTCACAAGTTAATTTTAAGTATTTTTTTGAAAATGTATTATTACCTTTTCAGTTTCAAGTTATTTCAGTGGCTGTTGTGGGTTTTTCTCTCTTTAGCAGAGGGTTACCAGCAATTCTGTCCACATATGTAGATTTTAGTTGTTAAATTTAATGACCAAAGAAGAAATTTAATCTATCTCAAATATTTTTAAGAACAGAGAACTTTAGTCTTTAATTTTCCCAAATTTGAATATGGACAATAGTACGTGAAATCTAATGAAGTGGACTTCTGAAGGGTCATTTCGAACCTAAAAAACCCTGATGTCTTTTTGAACAAAGGGATCTTGAAGCTTACTGGTATTTGAGACCCTCCATCAGTCATTTCAATTTTGAAGGTATTTGTGGTGTTAGAGTTAGAGTTCAAAATTCAACAATAAAGTAGTTGACTTTACACAATTCCAGAAAACACATGCAGGTATTTATCTGAAAAGAGCGTTTAATAGTTGTCCACTGCAGTGACTACTATGTCTTTAAGAGATAAAAAGGATCTAGCTGTGTAAATAAGCATCTCAAAATTATTACCATACCAAAAAAAAAAATTTGAACTTAGTGTTTTTATTTAACAGTGGTGAAATAAAATGTTGATAAATACATAACATTTAATGCATATATACACATTAATTACACTGTTGTATAGTCTTAAGATCAATGTGACTTTAACTGTCAGACTGCCCTTATTTAAAAAAAGAAAAAAAAGCTCAATTAAAGATCTTCAAGTAACAGCTGCTCTTCAAAGGTTTTGGTCGTCTACATTATTCAAAGAGGCTCCTGGGCCATGTGTATGCTCAGTTTGGATGACAAACATAAATTATCAGTGTCCTAATTAAAGGGCTTCCCCCTTCAAAAGACAGAGTTGAAAAAGCTGACCCTGCACTTTGTGTCACAAATTATGTTCCCAAAAGGCATTTATTAACAGATCAAGTAAAACCTATCCAGGGTAACCCTCTGGAATTTACCCTCATTCAGAGACTAAGGGGCTTGAAACAGCTGTAAACTTGTCAAGTTTCACAACACCTGAGTTTATGAGCTGTAACATTTTACATGATGGAGACACAATGGAGTTAAGTATATTGTTGACAAAATACTTCAGTTATGGTTTTGTGCTAAATTTTTCTATGGGCTTATTTTTTTTAGACGTGCTCTCTTCAGGCAGTCTACAAGAACATTTATGAGCTGGTGCTGCTTCATGCCTGCAGGTGACGACCATGGCCATGGACATGACCACTGTATCTCTGGGTTCTTTAACCCAGAGTGCATCCTGGGTTATGCTTTTGTTATACTGGTTACATATTATATTTGCACTTCTTCCAAGGAAGTTTCTTTATCTTCACTAAACTTAATTAAATATAGATTAGAAACTGCATGTATTGTTTACCCACCACAAACAAATGCTTTACAGGTTCCATGTGTGCTCTCAGACTCTGCCCTTTGGTCAGACAGTTGCCAAGAACCCAATGTACTTCCTGCAGATGATCTGGGACATGGCTGAGTATGCAAATCAGCTCATCAGGATCAGTAACAAAGGCAAAGTCTCTTCTTGAGATCTATTATCAGATTATCTATTATCAGTTAGATTTGTTGATGATTTCCCTTCTTTAATGACTCTGTCTCCTTCTGTTCCAGGACTGAGTTTAGGCAGTAAGGCCCAGACTGGTGTTTTACAGTATGAAGCGGTTGAGCTGCTGTTCTGTCAGTCCTTCCTGTTGGTGTTTTCACCACACCGGCCTCTCTACAAGGGTCTTCTTCCACATTTGCACAAATGTATGTATTATCAGGAAACACTCTGATACACAACTACATGACAGGAACTGCCCTTAAGAATAGAGGTCATGAACTACAAGGGACAATTTTCTTTATCTTTATCTTCTTTATCTCTTATCTTATTGAGGCCTGGGCCTTTGGAGCAATAATACTAATATGAATGTTATTGTGTAATTAACACAGTAGAAAACTTTTAGTTATTTTATACATTTCTCAGCCTTTATCAGAGAGATCAGTCCCTATCACCTGTCTCGCTGCTAGTCACTTGGGGCTTTTGTGATATCCTGGCTACTTTTCTCTGATGTCATGTTTTCCATCGCTTGGTTTGACTACATTATACACTCCTTATCAAAATCTTAACACTTGTTGAAAAATTGCAAGAATTTGCATTTTGTACTGTTGGATCTTAAGAAGGTTCGAAGTGGAGTTTTGAAATGCAAAAGAGACAAAAAAATTGATTAAGCATTTTATTGAAAACAACAATTAAACTGAAACGGCTGTTCATCAGCTTATAAAAAAATTGAGACTATAGCAGAAAAACCTCCCTCAAAACAGCCTAAAAAGTGTCAGAAGAGGACTCGGTAATGAGACGCTCTTCCGTTCTTGTTGATCAATTTAAAAAATGTGTTTAGGCATGCTTGATGCCAGTGTTTCCAGGAGGTTAAACGTTGCTTCAAGTGGGTAAGATGGCTCTCAGTTATTACAACACACACGAGGACCCTCACTCACTACCTCACAGAAGAGAGCCTTCAGTCATTACCACACAGATGAGGGTCCTCAGTCATTACCACACAGATGAGGGTCCTCAGTCATTACCACACAGATGAGTATCCTCAGTCATTACCACACAGATGAGGGTCCTCAGTCATTACTACACAGCTGCTGGCAACATCTCCACTTGGCCAGCAGCTGTGTGACATCCCTGCGCAACTTGAAGCTCCGTTGTTCCATTGAAAAAAAAAACCCCATCCCAGATCATGAATGCACCTCTCCACTGTGCCACGTACAAAACATCATATGTTATCACCATACAAGAAATATACAGGAACCCAGTTTCCAGAATTAAGAGAAATGGAAGTTTGTTAATGTAAATGTCACTGTCAGCTTCATTTACAGAACATTTAAGACCGTCATAGGTCTACCAAAGTGCTTCACAGTAAAATAGACAGAAAACAGTAAAACCAATAAAAAACAACAAAAGCAAAGCAATACAGAGAAAACAGCTGTTAAAGACCCACTGAAGCGACTATACTCCGCCAAATGCCAAAGTAAACAAGTGCGTCACAAGCTGTGTTTTTAAAGAGGAAAGGCTATTTGCAGTCTGCACAGTGAGTGGTAATGTGTTTTCCAGAGTGGGAATCGCAACTGAGAGGGCTCAATCTCCTCTGGGCTGATGTACCTTAAAATAAGATTGGACAGGTATTCCGGGGCCAGCCCATTTAGACACTTAAAGTGAGTTATGTGCTCGCGTTTTCTTAATCCGTTTCTTAATCCTTTCTTAAGAAAGAGGTTGTCACCAGGCCTGCTCAGCCAGTCCTCCTTATGGAACCTTTAAGTCAGTGGATAAAACAGAATGATAACAGGCATAAACATGGAGGGTGGTGTGATAAAGATTGTCCTCACATACATGTCCGCATCCTACGTTTCTTCCCAGAGCTTATATCAACCCTTACAGTTTTTGGTACAAAACCCAAAACCAGTGAAGTTGGCACATTGTGTAAATTGTAAATAAAAACATAATACAATGATTTGTAAATCCTTTTCAACATATATACAATTGAATACACAGCAAAGACAAGATATTTAATGTTCAAACTGAGAAACTTTATTTTCTTTTGCAAATATAATCATCAACTTAGAATTTATGGCAGCAACGCATTGCAGAAAAGTTGGCACAGGGGCATTTTTACCACTGTGTTACATCGCCTTTCCTTTAACAACACACAGTAGACGTTTGGGAACTGAGGAGACCAATTTTTGAAGCTTTTCGAGTGGAATTTGTTCCCATTCTTGCTTGACGTACAGCTTAAGTTGTTCAACAGTCCGGGGTCTCTGTTGTTGTATTTTATGCTTCATAATGCACTGCACATTTTCAATGGGGGACAGGTCTGGACTACAGGCAGGCCAGTCTAGTACCCGTACTCTTTTACTACGAAGCCACGCTGTTGTAACACGTGCAGAATGTGGCTTGGCATTGTCTTGCTGAAATAAGCAGGGGCGTCCATGAAAAAGACGTTGCTTGGATGGCAACATATGTTGCTCCAAAACCTGTATGTACCTTTCAGCATTAATGGTGCCTTCAAAGATGTGTAAGTTACCCATGCCTTGGGCACTCACACACCCCCGTACCATCACAGATGCTGGCATTTGAACTTTGCGCCTATAACAGTCTAGCTGGTTCTTTCCCTCTTTGGTTCGGAGGACACGACGACCACAGTTTCCAAAAACAATTTGAAATGTGGACTTGTCAGACCACAGAAAACTTTTCCACTTTGCATCAGTCCATCTTAGATGAGCTTGGGCCCAGCCAAGCTGGCGGCGTTTCTGGGTGTTGTTGATAAATGGCTTTGGCTTTGCATAGTAGAGTTTTAACTTGCACTTACAGATGTAGCGACAAACTGTAGTTACTGACAGTGGTTTTCTGAAGTGTTCCTGAGCCCATGTGGTGATATCCTTTACACGGTGATGCCGGTTTTTGATGCAGTACTGCCTGAGGGATCGAAGGTCATGGGCATTCAATGTTGGTTTGTGGCCTTGCCACTTAGGTGCAGTAATTTCTCCAGATTCTCTGAACCTTTTGATGATGAAACCGTAGATGATGAAATCCCCAAATTCCTTGCAATAGCTCATTGAGAAATGTTGTTCTTAAACTGTTGGACAATTTGCTCACGCATTTGTTCACCAAGTGTTGACCCTCGCCCCATCCTTGTTTGTGAATGACTGAGCATTTCAGGGAAGCTGCTTTTATACCCAATCATGGCACCCACCTGTTCCCAATTAGCCTGTTCACCTGTGGGATGTTCCAAATAAGTGTTTGATGAGCATTCCTCAACTTTCTCAGTCTTTTTTACCACTTGTGCCAGCTTTTTTGAAACATGTTGCAGGCATCAAATTCCAAATGAGCTAATATTTGCAAAAAAAAACAAAGTTTACCAGTTCGAACGTTAAGTATCTTGTCTTTGCTGTGTATTCAATTGAATATAGGTGGAAAGGGATTTGAAGACCTAGGACAGGATTCAGGCCTTTGCAGTTAGAGCTGTTATCAAGCAGCACAAATAAAAATGTTCATAAACTTTTGCAATCCTTATTACACTAAGTGACAAGAGATTGAAGTAATATTACGATGGGCTTTGATAGTAGATCGAAATTTGAGATTGCATTTCAAAGTAAATATAAATCCACAGTTGAATCTGTCCCTTTAAAGCTGGTGTGGAATAATATTGAAGAATAATTTAGAGGATAAAATTGATTGCATTTGACTCAGAATTTGTGCCTTAATGAAGAGATAAGAGGATTTAAAAGGTCGGACTGGCCTTGCAATATACTGAAAACATTTAAAGAAAAAGAATTCAGAAGCTTTCAAAAGTGAAACAACAAGTATGGTCTAGTTAATAAGAATTTCTACAGATATTTGACAACGCAGTTTATAAAAAAGTGAGGTTGTGCTATCAACAGGGGAAGAATCGTGAGAAATGTACGAGTGACTATGAGAAACAACACGTTCTTTATCCTGGAGAGAGTAAGGATGGAAAAATACAACAAGGTCTTTTATGACATGGGTGCAGAAAAAGCATCAAGATACAAGGTGTTGGGGATTTATTTCTTGGCAATAAAGATAAAAGTGCAGCACTGGAAAATCACTAGAAGTGTTGACATTTTATCTTGGACTGGAATCAGGAAATTCAGGAGATTCTGGAAGAAGTGAATTAGATACATATATTTTAGGCAAGACTTTGAACATGTGAAAAGAACAGATCTCTGAGGTTCACTGCTACAGATGTTCAAAGTTTTTTACCTATTATTTGATAAATTCTTTTTTTTAGTATATTGTTTGGGTATTTTAAATATTGCTTTGAACTTGTTCAATAGTGGCTGTGAACAGAGTTTTTCCATAGTGCCTCTATTCCTTTATTTTACCCCAATTTTATTATAGTTAAGTTCCTCATTATTTAGTTATTTATTTAGGGATAAATGTTGGTTTTGTTTGAAGAGGGATTGAAAATGCATTGAGAAGAAAACGGGAACATATTAACACAAATGACTGGGTATGTATATATATATATATCTTTTCTCAATAAAATGAGAGTTCCAAAAAGTGGGTTCTTCTTGTCATGCCAGTAGGGTTAGAAGCCATCAGGGCCGTCAAATAAAAAAAAATTCTCTTTAGAGAATAAAACGACCTTCGACCTTTCAGTATCCTATGTTTGGTGCTCCGTTGCACAGTCCAAAAATACAATATATGGCATGTGAAGCTCAAA
Source organism: Scarus forsteni (assembly GCA_036419115.1). Classification (NCBI taxonomy): domain Eukaryota; kingdom Metazoa; phylum Chordata; class Actinopteri; order Labriformes; family Labridae; genus Scarus; species Scarus forsteni. The sequence goes on from JAZDUH010000458.1 coordinate 778,097, forward strand.
ACAGTGTAATTTGTGCTCTTTAAGATTTTGAAGAAGTCAGTCATTGAAGGAAAAGGCAAAATGTCAAAGAATGAAGTTGTAATGTTGAGGGGAAAAAAAACGACAAAGTTAAATCATTGACAGAAAAGGCAAAATCACAGAAAAGGGGGAAGTTAATGAAATAAATCTGTAATTTGAATGGAAAAAAAGGGCAAAATGATGGTCACAGTCATATTATCATGTAAAAAGCTGAAATTATGTTAATTTGTTGTTTTGTGTAGTAACTTTTGCATTTGTCTCCCTTTTTGATTCATGACAGAAAAGACAGGAACAGAATCATTGTCTGCTGACTTCTCTACTTCAGAGGCAAAAACTTTAAACCATTATTATTGTCTCTGCATAAAGATTTCCTGACCCTACTTTGTGACTGCATTAAGAGAAGTCTCTTCAAGAAAAATCTGCACAAATGATAATTATCAGCATTTTAACCTCAGGGAACTCAGTGTTCTTTGCCAACAGACCTCCTAAAGATAGACCACCAAATAAATTCAGCAGATACCTCATTCATGCACAGAGATACATTTATTACAAAATACAAATTTATTTATACAGTGATTGAAAATATTTCAGCCAACAGACAGAATAAAATTGCTAATGTCCTTGCTGTCATTCCTTTCCCAGGGAAGCGCAGTCTGGAACAGCGTTTGGGGGACTTGAGGCTGGCAAGGGTCCGACAAGCGACTAATCCCAGGATCCCACAGAGTTTCTTCTCCATCCAAGTATAGCTGTATGGCTTTTTTCAGACAAATCTGTATCACAATACCAAAGTCTCTTCAGGCCAAAGGTAAGGGTAATCAGTCCAGTCCGGTTTTACATGCATGCAAGTTTAAAAATGTACCTGCTTTTGAGTCAGGACATGGTGAAATGCTCCCCTCCCCCCCCCCCCCCCTTTTTTTTTTCAGGTTTCGAGTGGATGGAAAGAGCATTGCGTTTGATTCAGTCATGTGGATTTATCTGAGCTATCAGTGTGCCAGTTTTTCCTTTTTATTATTATCCTGCAGTGACGGGAAATCTGGCCTCAGTTACCTGATGTAAAAACACCCATGTGATAATCCTGAGCCATAAATCCTCCCAATAAAAAGGCAGTTACCAGTTTAGTAAAGATGGATTTTTGACAGTCATTCTGCATCTGAGCGAGATACTGTTTGATTTCACAGCTGTTTGTCTCTTTGGACTTTGATTTATGTGGCTGTTTTCCAGGAAGCTCACACCGCATCATTTAGAAATTATCCTCATGTATAAAGATTTAGAACATCTTTTTATGAATAACAGGAATCATAACCTTGACCAAAACAATGACAAGACTCCTGAAATGAGAGTGTGGTTCATATAAAAGTTTATGTGGATCAGAGACAGCTGTTCATTATGTTCGATCATTAGCTTGTTCACAAATGAGGCTCTTTAAAAGGAATTGTTTTTGAATAAATTCATATCGTTACCAAAGAGACAAATGCCAGTTGTCTTTCATCAAGTCAGTGCATGATAAAAGCAAACAACCCCAGAAATGTTGTCTGTAATGGGCCATGTGAATAAATATGGTGGTAAACTTCTAGTTGTTATGAGAATCACATCTCCAGCCTCTAACTTTGTCTACACAATGGTAGTCAAATTTTAGAGTTATGTTCTCAGCAAGCATGTGTATTTCAGCAGTCTCAACATTACAGTAAGTTTCCTAATGCAGAGATTGTACCTGTTGCAAAGTTTAAAAGATCCTAACATGTATGACACTTAAATTTGACATCTTCAGATTTCTTTGAAGCGGTCAGAAAATTAAAACGTGCTTGGTCATGCTGTTTGGCGGAAGAAGGGGATTCAAACCTCTACATATGTTTTTCCTCTGCCTTTATTCTGAACTTCATGACCTGCAACTTTCAATGATTTTATGAGTTGATATCTTTCTTTTCTGCTTTGATTTTTGAAACCTTAACTGCTTTATCATTTTATAACCTTCAGATTTTATGGTTTTTATTGGTGTAAGGATTTTTAGTTACGGGTTGCATCTGTTTAATTTGTGTGTTATGACTGATGTCTTTGTCTTTCCGGCTGCAAACTTGAATCTAAACCACGGGGTTATCTGCATAACTAAGAGGGCATTATGAAGTTATTAGCATGCTATCTCTGTTGCTGAGCCGTTGTCAATCATATCAGCTTCTCTTCCTCCTTAAACTGGACATGTGCCATGTAATTACAATAAGACTGACCTGATTTTTGAGTTGTATGACCAGCTATGAAGGTAGGACATATTTCAGCTCAACCATACATCATTTGTCAAGCAGTGTGCAGGTAGACACATCAGCCAGATGAATGCCTGACATGTTTGAAACTTTGTTTGCACAACTGCATTCAGTAAGACAGTGAGAAGGTTTGGGTACTGTCAGGATTAAACTGATAACAGTTCTGAATCCGACTCTTAATGGCTTTTAATTCTGATTCAGTATTTGTAGGAGTGTGAAATATAATGAATATTTTGAGAGTAAAAATTTTGCCTGCCGTTAGTGTTGTTCTAGTTAAAGTGTCAGCAATCAAACTGTCAGCTGCAACTGAGATTTCTGTTTTTTATTCTACATAAAGCAATAAATATCTTACTCATCACGTAGACACACTTACACAAATAACTACTTACTAAAACTGTTTAAAACTAAGAAGAAAATTACAAAAATGAATTACTATTATACCATATGTTGTTATGATCTTTTTGTCAGTTTTTGTAGAACCTTCAGATTAAAAATGATCTGAACTGATAATATGCAACCGAGAGTGTAATACAATGGGCACAATGCATTTCCTCGCATTGTAGGAACTGCTGTGTAATTACTTTTTGCTGCCTTGTCTGTACAAATAGTCTTCCACATAGACTTGTAGGAATGCTGGGACAGTTATTTCACCTGCACCCATGTGGCTGGTGATATAAAACTTGTTTGGGCAGTACAATACCACATACTTTTGCAGATGCATGTTTTCAACACAAAGTTTAGAGAATCCATGTGGCCCCAAATTCTATGGCAGCAGGTGTAAAGTACACTTTGTGTATATTGCCAAAAGTTCAAGAGGCAGTGGTAGAATCCAGACATCATGACTGAGTGCATGTTGGAAATTTTTGATGACACCTAAGAACTCTGAAGACTTTAAATTTAAGTTTTTAAAGTTGTAGAGTCATTTAAACTTTGTCCTTGCTGTTTTTGTTTTACAAAAAATGTATGAAGTATTCTGATGGCATAGTCTTTGTCCTCAATTCATTGCTGGGATATGTAATGTGTCATAGCTTCTGCATTAGGATAGGTATTGTAACATGAGATTGCTGGAAATACCCTGCCCTTGTGTTTTAATCTTTGTAATAGAACTTGCAAGGGGTAAGAAGTTTTCACAGTCATTACACTAATGAATGATTTGTGCTTCAGATAAAAACAAACAAACTCCAATAGTAAAATAATGTGAAAGTGTATGCTATTTGCTTCCATATTTCTGCAGATTACTTTTACTGTAAAGCTTGGACTCCCTTTACTCTTGTTCCTCATACAGAAGAACCAGCATCAACAACACTTTCGGTATTTTCTCTATTTCTGGAAAATCTTTCAGGGAAAAAAAATTTATGGGTGAAACTGGAAGGAGAAAACCTAACTCTTGTCAAAACTGGAAGTTTACCAGTGAACTTGTGCACATAGACTTTTTTTCCTGTTTGAAAAAAAAGGATATGCTTCAAGTCTTTTCTGACTTAAATGAAAGCTCCAAAGATTCTGGTGTCCCATTAAGATGTCCTTTCTTTTTTTAAAAACAACAGCATTTCTTAATTTGTTTGATTTTTTGTCTGCTGTGCCTCGATCTCAAAGCCTTCATTGGTGTAAGGGTTTAATTCAACACGATTAGATGAGCTGCTTTTACGTGTGATCAGCTTGTAGAGTGCCACCAAAGGGATGGGAATCACAGGTATAGCAGAAAGAAGGATGATGATACCAAAAACCCAGCCTGGATAAGGTATGTTATCAGTGCCAGGATAAGGTTCCTTAAAAAAAAGAAAGATATATAGTTATACCATTTGGTAAGAACAAAAATAATTCACATCTTGACTTTGTTTGTTTTGTAAGACCTCTATCAGAAGTATGCCATAATCATCAGTTGCCCTATTTATTTGAAAATTTTTATTATGGCTGCTTGAAGCATGCCTATCATGTTTATAATTGTTTTTTTTTAAATCTATGTAATGATATAAACTGCCCGTCCAAAAAAAAGTCGCCACCTGGATTTAACTAAGCAAAACAAGCCTCCTATTGGACAGTTACTGACAACAAGTTATTTAACCCCAGCTGATGCAATGAGTTTTCATTTCACTTTTTATTTCTTAAACAACCATGTTGAAAGACATGTCATGGAAAAGGTGTTAGTCTTTTTAAGAAAGGGCTAAATCATTTTCATGCATCAAGCAGAGAAAACATCTAAGGAGATTGCAGAAACTACTTAATTGTTCTAAGAACTGTTCAACGCATTGTTAAAAAGATTGTGATCGGCGATCACTTAAACGTTTGACCAAATCAAATAGAAGAAAAACAACAGTAGAACTCAGGGGTATGTTTAATAGTGAAAGTAAGAGCATTTCCACATGCACAATGCGAAGGGAACTCCAGGGATTGGAGCTCAGCTGTGTAGCCTAAAGAAAACCACTAATCAGTAAGGCTAACCAAGAAAAAAAGGCTTCAGTTTGCTTGAGAGCATAAAGACTGGACTCTGTAGGATGACTGGAAGAAGGTCATGTGGTCTGATGAGTCCAGATTGACCCTGTTCCAGAGTGATGGGAGCATCACTGTAAGAAGAGAGGCAGGTGAAGTGGTGCACCCATCATGCTTTGCGTCCACTGTACAAGCCTGTGGGGGCATTGCAATGATCTGGGGTTGCTGCTGTTGGTCAGGTGAAGGTTCAGCAACATTATGTGCCCAAAGAATGAGGTCAGCTGACTACCTGAATATACATTGGATTTTTCTTCCCTAATGGCTCGGGTACATTCCAAGATGACAATGCCACAATTCACCAGGCTCTAATTGTAAATGAGTGGTTCAGGTAGCCTTAGACATCATTTTCACACATGGATTGGCCACCACAGAGTCCAGACCTTAACCCTATTGAGAAACTTTAGGATATTCTGAAGAAGGCTTTGTGCAGTGCTCAGACTCTCCCATCGTCAATACAAGATGTTGGTAAAAAATTAATGCAACACTGGATGAATATAAATATTGTGACACTGCAGAAATGTATCGAAACTATGCCACAGGGTCCAACAAAATAGAGTGTGAACTTTTTTTGGTGGCAAGTTCCTTTTGGCCAGGCAGTGTATGTTGTGCAAACTGTATTAATTCAATGTTTTTTAATTCAGATTTAAGACTTGGATTAGTCATTATTCTTTTAGGTTATCATCTGTCTTAATTTGCTTACCTTAGTTGTGTTCCATGCTGGGTATTCAGGATACACCTGCACCTGGACAACAACGTAGGCAATGAACACAACCAGCAGCATTAAAGGACTAATCCCCATCCAGCATACTTTCCAGAAAATGTTTGGCTTCGACCCAGTCATGTACTCGATATCTTCACTGAAGCTGTAAACAGATGAGGGTGTCAGAAAAACATTTAAAAAAATAAATGTATTTGTTTTAGATAGATTATATTCAGATTAAGATAAACAAAAGGCTTACTTATTCATTCCACGGACATAAATGACTGCAATAAACTCAAAAAATGCAATCACGAGTAGAGGAACGGATCCTACATAGTTGTTGAAGATCTCCACCCAGTAGTTTCCTGAGCCAAGTGTGAAGATCAGAGCCAACGCAAAGGACATGAAGCAGACGATTGCTAAAGAAGTTAAAAAAAGAAACAAAACACATAATCCCTCACTGAACCTGAGATATACAGAATGCCATTTTTGAATGCACAACAGGCCCAATATTGATGTGACATGGCTAAAACAGCTTGGACCCCATCTGGGGCCTCACCTCTCATCCCGTAACAGAAAATCGGGGAAATTTCACACAGGCTCACAAAAGTTCAATGTCCACTGCCACACTCAGATGGAAGGGTCAGACTTTGGTGTCAACAAGATAAAGCATGGATCCATCCTGCCTTGTACCAACAGTTCATTCATTCATTCATTTCTTTATTAAATCTCAAAATTCCATAGAGAGTGTGCTCTCATTTCCAATGGCGTCGAGAATACATAAATACAGTAATTCAATCAATCAATCAATCTTTGCGCCAATTCATATTAAGTGTTATCTAAAGACACTTTACGATAGAGCATAAAGCTCTTCATTTTATGGATATACATATACATAGATACATATATACTCATAAAGATACACACACACACACACACACACACACACACACATATATATATATGTATATGTATATATATGTATATACTGTATATATGTGTATACATATATATATATATGTCCGTGTATATGATTTTTTATATATATATGTATATATATATATGTCCGTGTATATGATTTTTATATATATGTATATATATATATATATATATATATATATATATATATATATATATATATATATATATATATATATATATATATATATATATATATATATATATATATATATATATATATATATTTATATATATATATATATATCTAAATATATATATATATATATATATATATATATATATATATATATAACAAGGAAAAGTTGGACAAAGATCGCCAACTGCTAGTTAGCTTAGCTCAGACGCCTGGAAAAGATTTAGCTTGCCTCTGCCTATAGTCATGTGTTAAGTTAGATGTTCCTGTGAGCTTGCTGTACTTTCATTGACCTTGTGATGTTATGTTATCTATTTGAAGACTTAACACTGTATTCAATTTTGAAAGAAATACTTATGAGCCTAAGTCACAGTGCAAAAACAAAAAAAATGGTGGAATGGTCCTTTAAAACATATTTTCTCAAAGTTAAGTATAATAAAATTAGATAAACAGGTACCTGTGACGACCTCCTGAGGGATCCACTTTGGAATCAGTTTAAGGTCATTGAGGGGTGTGAGCACTCCCTCAAGGTTTCCAAACATGGAGGACAGGCCCAAACTGAAGAGCATAACGAAGAACAGCACAGCCCATGCCTGCGAGCCTGGCATCTCTATCACTGCTTCAGTGAACACAATGAAGGCCAGGCCAGTGCCTGATGCACTCTGGGGGAGGAAGATGAAAGAGAGTTAAGAAAGTAATGAGTAAGGCTGCATTCAGACTTTACTTGTTTGACCTGCACACAATGTTCTGCAGTCAGGATGAGAGAAGGTGAAAGCACAAACCAAGGAGGATACAAGGCAGGAGAGATATTGTAATAACATTTTATGAGTGTCCATACACCAGCCTGACTGATGTTCCACTCTGAATGTGAATGAAATATGGTCAGCACTAAAATATAAAGCTTGACCTGACTGATAAAGACAAATAGATTAAAGTTGCAAATAGTGGCAAAATCATCTTCAAGGGAACCTGGCGCACATGATTGACTATTCAATACATTTCATTCACCCTTAGGAAAAAGCCACATGGTAAGTGTGGGAAAGGGCAGGACCATCCACGAGCATATAAAACTCTTGTTTTGGATCTGCCCATGGTCAGCAGTAAACATCCCTGCTCTCTGCTGCACAGTGTTGTTTGAGACATTTGGATTTGTGTGGGGCAACAAGAGCTTCATGAGAACTGATCGACTACCCCATATCCTTCATTTATGGCTATTTGCCTTTTTTTTTTTTTTTCTTAACTTTATTAGAAGATTGTGATGTGGCCTGTTTTTTCATTCAACCATATTCCATTACTAATCATCAGATTGTTCTACTTACTTAATACACCGGAGGTGATGTATGTCAAAGCATCCAAACCAACAGATGAACCTACAACAGCTCAAGGGAATCTTGCGAAGAACTGATAAAATTGCTGATTCTAAGACCTCTTCCATGTGTTAATGAATTCAAATGTAAATAAATAATAGTATAATGCAGGTTGAGTATTTACTAAAGCTTTTCTAATGCATTGGTTTATGAACTATGTAGCAACCAACCGCTGGGGTGAGGACTGGTGCGGGACCATTGATTATGTGGTATCGGGTCAAGGAGAAGCAAAGAAACAAAAACAATTCTATCACCCCTTTTTTTTTTTTAAATAAGTGAGCCAAAAAAGCTGTCCCTATTTGAAAGGGCAACCACACCCTCACTCACAGCCTGTGTAGACTTAACATACTGCCTTTCAGTGCTTCCACTTGTGCTTTGGACATAGTTGTACATCCATCAGCTCTGCTCTGTGTATTCAACAGAAACATAATCAGCTTGGACTGATGACCTATAGATAAAAATAAAACACACACCGTCAGCACTGTTTGAACACAGTTTCAGAGCATTTTCTTGCATGCTCAGAGGGTGTGGCAGTTCAATTTGAGAAGTGACTTTCAGCCAGTTGAGTTCCTAAATGTCATTTTAAGCAGCTGATAAAAAGAGAATGAGTCCCTATGGATGCCTTAGTCTACCTTCTGGACTAACTTTAGCACAAATGGAGGGGTAATGGGGTGGGTAAAGGACTGATTATATTCAGCAAACTGTTGAACTTCTTTTGACAACTGCCAACTACTGAGCAGTGATAGATTTTGGATCTACACATGGTGTACACTGATCTCTTGCTAAGAATCTAAACAATATGGTAGCACTATGCAGAAAAATTTAACTCAGCTTGACGTAGGCTTATGAAAATAAAATGCTTGTTAAGTAACAGAATATCCACAAACTCAATAGCTCACCAAATACCATTAGATTACATTTATGCAGCCTGCAAAATGCAGGTTATGTTGTCCAGTCTCACATTAAAACACTTAAAAAAAGCTTGGTTTTTTTTGCATAATATGGGACCTTTAAAATATATTGCTATCATGAGCACCGTTGGTTTGAGGGACACCAGTTATGCTCCTGTTTTTTTTTTCCTTTCCTTTTTCTTCTAACCTATGTTCTTTGAATGCTTGGGGTGTAGGTTTTATAAAGTGTTCCACAATAATGCATTATACAAACTTTAATACCTTAATTAAATTACAGTACCTCATCAAGAAATGTTTGCAGGTCACATGATAACAAGGAGAGCTTTGCAAGCTCCTCTGGCTGTGTAGCATTAAAGCCATCAAACCATTTCTCATAGTCCTCTACTGTAATGTTCTGGTCTGCAATCTCAAAGTGGTTGGTCAAACTCAAAATGTTTCTGCCAAGAGGAGACAAAAAGGTGCAGTTTATTTTAGCAGCAAAACAGCAACAAAAAGTTAATGACTAATGGAGAATTTCTGTGTACTTACTCTTCCATACATGAGTTGTAGGCACTTCTAGCTTTAAATCCCAGGATGGAAAAGATGGAAATGGAGGCATATAGAGATGTGGCACTATTAACCAGTCCAACTAAAACAGCATCCCTCTCACAGTTGTTCCTAACAGACACATGAAAAAAAATTGTTTTGTTAAGTTAGGATACAAATGATAGTTGTATTCTTCCAGGAAGCTATGCATATGTTTGAATTTAGCTTAATCTGAGCATGTTTTTTTTGTGTTGTGTAGTGTACATGACAGTGTTCCTCCAACTGAGATAGTTTCTACCAGAGTTAAGTTAAACTTAAATCTGACTCTCAACACCGAGAAGGTGTAAACTCCTCTGTAAACTCTAGGGTGAATCATTTTGAAGGGCTGGTATTCCTCATTTCTGTATCACAACTTTTGTCTAAATTAAGCCTCCTAGTGTCCATTGCAAGGAAGTCTACATCTTCATAAAGAGATTTTTGATATCCAGTCCTCTGGAATTTGCATTTCGAGAGTAACTGGGAGAAACCAGTATGTCTTGGGAACAATTACATTGAAATGTTGGCCTTTTTAAAATATTACATTTAAATCCCCACCATTCTGAGGGGGTGAAGAGGCTATGGGAAGTTATTATAATCTGATAGGCTGCCCAAATGATGTGTGATGGGAGGGAGGAGGATTTACAAGGTGGCAGATCAGACTTTCAAGACAGTCATGGTGTCTGCCTATGCTGAGCAGAAAACACATGTAAGCTGTGTAGCTATTACATGATCCGTCCCAGGGAGTAAAAGAATAACAGAAATCACAGAGGAATTTTCTTAAAAGAAGTGAAGTGCATTTATATCATGTTCTCCCCCCTGAAATCTTTCAAACAATAAGAAAATCGATTTTGCATGACACAGGACCTTAAAAAGAGGTGTTCGCTGCTTAAGACTTGTTTACTCACACAGACTCACAAAGTGTGAGGAAAATGGTTGGTTGATTTGATCCTATAAAAAAGATAACTTTGACATCTGCATTCACCAGCCACTTCATCAGGTTCACTTTGCCAGTACTTGTTTGGACCCGTTTTGCCCTCAGAACTGCTTGAACTCTTTGTTGCATTTAATTCAACAAGAGGCTAGAAACATTCCTCAGATGATTTGGTCAAAATTGACATCATAGAATCACACAGTTGATGCAAATTTGTTGTCTGCGCTTTCATGATGTAAATCTCCCAGTCCACTACATCCTGAAGTACCCTGTTGGACTGAGATCTGGTTTGTGTGGAGGTCACTGGAGTACAGGGAACTAATTGCCAAGCTAAAGAAACAAGTTTGAGATGACCTGAGCTTTGTGGCATGGCATCAGAGGAAAGGTGCACTGGGATTCTAAAGGGATGTACATGGTCAGCATGAACTCAGCTGACAGAAGTGGCCCCACATGTAATCTGAAGCTGTAGTCCATCTGCTTTAATGGCCTTCTATGTATTTTGGATGTGATGAGTGGTTATTTGGATCACTGTTGCCATTCTGTCATCTTCAACCACCCAAGTCATTCTCCTCTGACCTCGGGCATCAACAAGACCTTTTTGTTCAGAGAACAGCAGGGTAATGTATTTTTTGTCTCTTTTTCCAACCATTATCAGTAAACCTTAGAGATGGTTGTGCATGAAATTCCCAGATCTACAGTTTCTAAAATACTCATTGTAGCCCCTCTAAAACCAACAATCGTGCAATTTTTTAAAGTCACTTTCATCATCTTTCTTCTCCATTCTGATGTGTAACTTAACCTTCAGCAGATTCTCTTGACCATATTAGCCTCTATACCCCCTGGCTCCCAACCCTCCAGAGTAAATGGGATTTCAAATAACTGTTTCAAATAAGTGTCCGAATAAGGTTCGTGGTGAACACAGGCACATGAAATTTTGATTGTTTAATGGGAAATGATAAATACATCTGATGTTGCCTGCTTTTGAATCTCAAACCTGTTAGTTGCTAACTAACTGCTTAGTAGGACATTAAAAATGGGTAGGGGCCTGATGGCAAGCATTTCTGATTGCTGTCATCTTCCTCTCTGTATTGTTGTACCTATTAGTCATACACTACTTCATACACTCATTAGGACTAACTTAATCAGGTCACTGGCTTATGAGAAATTTCTGAAAAAGTGGTCACAATAAAATGTTATACGTTTGAAATATTGTAGTTACTTCTAAGTTAAATTGTCATGTTGTAGTGCAATGTTAGCTTACAAATAGCTTTTCAATCTTGCCAATTACAATCAAGCAAATAGCATCATGAATGGTAGGTTTGTCAATATTATCACAAAGAGCAGAACATGTTAGTTTTTGTTTGCAACAGAACTTGTCATCAGCTATGGTCCAAAACAGTGAAAAGTCCCACAGGCTTTTAGTTGTCTTGCAGTCGAGGGAACCAGTGTGATGTTCACTGGCATGTTGGCCTGCAAAAATATGCCATCCCTGCAGCAGTCTTGCCCTAAGTTGCTCAGCTGTGTACCTGTTTATATCAACATGAAGTTAAACTGGTGTCACTGTTAAGGTGAGTGGTGAGTGTCTGTCCCTTTAGAGACTCTGTACATGTATGAAGACACTTAGGCCCTCCTTACACGAGGACGGCCCCGTATTGTCTTGGCGTAGGCATCAAAACATGGATCGCTGTTTACACATCGTATTGTACATAGGCTTGTGTATTTACTTGAGAACGCAAAATCCACGCCGGGACGTACCTATGGGTTCCCACGCATGCTCCAACCCATATTGCATGCTGGGTAATGTAGTTCTTGGGTTACTACACTCGTAACATCACAGTTCTGCTCCGAGGTGGATTCCATGTCAATAAGTGCTCATGCATGCATAACATGCTTCATCTCTGTGTGAGATCTTGTTGCTGTTGTTGCCGAAGGTGGTGTTGTTGGTGTTCTGTGAGCAAATGTTGGTATAAAAGTCGTAGCAATATTTATAGCTGCTGGAACAAGATCGTTATCAGCCCGGCTGCCGCCATTGTTGTTGTTGTTGTTGGAGTGTGTGGCAGCGTGGGTTGGGGGGCGGGAAGGAGGAGGGGTGCTATGAGGTCACCGTCTTTTCCGGACTTATCTGTTTACACCAACTACGGCATGAAGACGAATACGCAGATATCCACTTGCAGACACGTTTTCAAAAAAGATGCGGAGTCATGGACAAATACGCGTCTCCGTGTGTCAATATCACCAGATCGATAGTTTATTTTACCGGAGTCTTACAAATTTGTGTAAAGCCCCCCCTTAGGCTTTTAATTTTCTTCTGAGGATATAGTGTTATTTGTTGGGCCATGAGACTACATTGTTACTGATTGCAATTTCAACACTCATTGTTACTGCTACCTTACATTAGTTGTAGATCAGATATCACCTAGTTAAAATGCTTTGAAATATTTTAAAGCTGTTTGAGGATTAACAGAAGTGAGCAGGGATTGTTTTATGATGTAGCTGCAAGGGTTAAATAAACTCGAGCTCATATTGTACTTCTCTCGTTGTCCGACCATTTGGGGTGCTTTTAACACCACAGGTCACACGTAAAAGCTGTTATGTAAAGTTTCTGTTTGTATTTGTCCTATTCATGCATATTTACATGTTTGTAGGAGCAATTTGACTTCCCATAGACACACCAACATGTGACTGCTTTAACTTGAAAAGCAACCCTCTGCTGTCTGGTTGAGAGACGACTAGCTCCACCACTGAGCTCCAGCTGCCTTGTAGCCTAACAGGCTAAATGTTGGCCTTTGTGCGGACTTAAGTTTGATCTTGTTCATACTCATTCGACAGGGGGCAGGAGTTTGAGCCCTACCTCTCTGGGTTGTAGCTGGAAAAGGCAATGAGACCTCCGAAGGCCACTGACAGAGAGAAGAAGATCTGAGTTGCAGCATCCAGCCACACACGAGGGTTTTGGAGTACTTCCCACTTTAGAAAAAAAGCAAGGAATTATAGCAAGGTACAGTCTTTCTTGGCCTGTAGTGTTTTGATTTTGTGAACTCACATCAGGAGTAAAAAGGTACTCTAGTCCATCAGTGGCTCCTGGCAGAGTGAGGCCACGAATCAGGAAGATGGTGAGCACCAGGTATGGGAATGTAGCTGTGACGTACACAGCCTGGAACAAACAAATGCAGAAAGTTGTACAGACATGTATATAGTTTGGGCATTTTTTTAAAAAATATTTCTGCCATGATTTCAGAAGTCCATGGCTGACCTTTAAAAGAATTTTATGAATTACACTGTTTTAAACAGACCTTCCCAACGGACTGTATCCCTTTGATGAAACAGATATAGACCACAGACCAGGCACTAGCCAGACATATGACCATCCACCACTGCAGGGAGCCACTGGTCTCAATGTTTGGTGTGATGTTTAAGGTCTCACGATACCAGAAGTAATTCACTGGGCTGCTCCTCTCACATTCCACATTATAACCTGAAGACATAAAGCAAGAGAGACAAAAAGTAACACCTTTATTTCCACAGACTGTTAAGTGAAATTCAGCTTCAATTTCAACTTGTACGTTAGTGTCCCTAAAGGGAAACTTACTTTGGGACAGATCAGAAACTTAGAGGCACTAGACAAGGACCATTATGAGGCACTTCCTTATTCAGTTTAAGGTTGACAATATATTTATAGGCTGTTTGAGGAGTTCAAAGTGTAGATACAAAATGATCCTCATTTATATTTTGGCCAAAGAAAGTAGGATAGAAAGCACTGTTTTGATTTCAAACATATACGGATGTTGGCAATGTCAAAACACAGCTGACATGGTTGTGGAATTTATGCAGCTCAAAGCAACAGAGGTGCAAGCATCTGCATCCAGGACAACAACCTCTGGACGTGGAGTGCACAGACATAAGCACTCGTCTGTTGGTGCTGCAAGTTGATGGCTTTCTAAACTGAAGGCGTTAGAGGACCCTTGCTCCTTGCCAGTTCCAAACAATTTTCCAAATGTAGTCAACCTATTTGTGCAATCTGTCATCAGTAAATACTGTCAGAATTTACATGTGATATTTCCAACTAAAAGTTGAATTGTACAAATAGGTTGGCAATGCAAATGTATATTAAACACACTGCATAAATTATCCAGCAATGTTTGAAAAAGAGGGTGAAAACCAGTCAGTTTCACTAAATTACAATATAATTGGTGCAAAGATTAGAGTTGATAGTTTTGCTCTCGCTTGGGTTCATAGATTTGATTTTGAGGACTGCAATTTATGTTTCCCATTGCAAATTCTCAAAATACCTTCCAGTTTTCATGTATTAAATACTCCTGATCTTCCTCTGTTCTCACTCATTTAATTGTCTGACTTTTGGGGCTCCTGTCACTTAAAGGCCCCCTCATTCACTTTTGCAAAATCTGGTCTGATTGTTTGTCTGCTCAATTCTACTAAATAGTCAGTGCAATGCGACACCAAGTTTTTATGGGCTGTACATTTCTTCTACAGTCTATGCTCGGCACTGGGGTTACCATCCAGAGCCAATGAGCTCTCACAACAGACAAATAATGGTAGGCAGTTGCAGTGGCAGGTCTATTGGGTTGGACCAACAGAATCAGGTGTCTCATGCAACTATGGTGCTGTTAACAGAGGGATAGGAACTTTGAAGGGCATATCAAACTTGAAAAGTTTTAACACAACCTCTTAATGTTTCAAGAAAAAATAGAATACAAAAAATACATAAAAAATACTGATGGCAGTCTGTTGGAAAAAAAGAATCAGATATGGAAAGAGAAAAATAAAATGACTAGTTAAAAATAAAGACCTTTCAGACTTTAAATTCAATCATTTTAATTAAAGCATTTTAATTCTTTCCTGGCACTTGAAGAACTGGAAACTAAGGAGACTGTTATCTGTTTTTGTGTTCCATGATATTGTGTCCCTGCATTAAAAGTTCAAACACATACTATTTGTGGTGATATCCCTGCTAGTAAATGCTTTTTTAATAACTGGATCGTCCAAGCTCTTCAAAAATGTCCTGTACCAAAACTCAAAGACTTAAAATGAATGCTAACACCAGCTAACATGGTCACAAGTTAAACCATACCACTGGTCAGACCTGTGTTTAGAAACTGTTTCTTTAATGACACAGCTTTTGTGCAACAATTGAAAAAATAGAAGAAAAAAAAGAAAAGCATATCATTGACATTTAATAGAGCATTCTGAGTTTTCTTGTTTTCATATGGACAAAGACGGTATTGAAAACTTCACGTGTGGAAAGGATTACTTTTGAAAACAGCAAGAAACTGTTTTTCAAAATACCGACCTATATGTGGACAGAGCCTTAGAGACCGGAGACAATTTCAAGCTGCTTAACTTGCAAATTGTCCACTTAAGAGTTTTTTTTAAGTGAAGTTAGATATTCAAAGGAGTTGTGGTGTTCAAACTCCATCATTTTGAAAGCAGGACAACATTATGGTTCATACACACGTGGACAAAATTGTTGGTACCCTTCGTTTAATGAAAGAAAAATTCACAGTGGTAAAAGAGCAAACTGCTCCAGCTGTCTCAGGTTTGAAGGCTGTCTTTTCCAGACTGCATGTTTCAGCTCCTTCCACAAATGTTCAACAGGATTTAGATCAGGGATAGAAGGCCACTCCAGACTAGTCCAGTGTTTTGTTCTAAGCCATTCTTGGGTGTTTTTAGCTGTGTGTTTTGGCTCATTATCCTGTTCGAGGACCCATGACCTGTTACTGAGACCAAGCTTTCTGACACTGGGCAGCAGATTTCATTGTACCTCCACAGATTCAAGACACCCTGAGTCAGATGCAGCAAAGCAGCCCCAGAACATAACTTAGCCTCCTCCATGTTTCACAGTAGGTACAGTGCTCTTTTCTTTGTATGCTTGATTTTTGTGTCTGTGAACATAGAGCTGATGTGACTTACCAAAAGGCTCCAGTTTTGTCTCATCTGTCCAAAGGACATTCTCCCAGAAGCTTTGTGGCTTGTCAATATGCATTTTGGCAAATTCCAGTCTCACTTTTTTATGATTTGCTTTCAACAGTGATGTCCTCCATTCAGTCCACTTTGGCTCAAACAGTGGTGGATGGTGTGATCTGACTCTGATGTACCTTGACCTTGGAGTTCTCCTCTAATCTCTTAGAAGTTGTTCTGGGCTCTTTGGTTTCCATTTGTACTATCCATCTCTTCAGTTTGCCATCAGTTTTCCTCCTGCAGCCACGTCCAGGGAGGTTGGCTACAGTCCTGTGGACCTTAAACTTCTGAATAATCTGTGCAGCTGTAGTCACAGGAACATCAAGCTGCTCGGAGATGGTCTTATAGCCTTTACCTTTATCATGCTTGTCTTTAATTTTATTCCTAATCTCATGAGACAGCTCTCTCCTTAGCTTTCTGTGGTCCATGATCAGTGTGGTACACACCATGATACCAAACAGCACAGTGATCACTTTTCAGCCTTTAAATAGGCAGACTGACTGATTACAAGCTTGGAGACACCTGTGGTGATAATTAAAGGGTACACCTTAGTTTAAGATGTCCCCATGGTCACACCATTTTCAATCCTTTGTAGGGGTACCATCATTTTTGTCCAAGCCAGTTTCATTATTTTGTTTTTTTTAAATATTTCTGCTGAACCAAAATTTAAAATCAATGCCTGATTTTCATTAGCTGATTTTCAGTACATTTGTATTTATTATTACTTTTGTTATTTTCAAGGTATTTCAGTGACCATGTGGGTTTTTCTTTCATTAAATAAAGGGTGCCAAAAATTTTGTCCACGTGTGTAGTGTCCAGCTGCTACAGTTGCTTCACCATTTTCGCTTCGAGAACTATATTGCATAAGAACCATGCAATTAAAATGGATTAAAATAGATTATTTTCAGACCTTAACCTCACTTCAGTTAATATGTTAACACTAACAGCTCTGACCACTTAACACCTGGCTGCACTCTCTCATACTAAATAAAACCATCATGATTTATTTTTACAATCATAACTCACCGGGGATGACACAGACAGCTTGGTTGTAAAACACTCCCCTTTGCTGGCCTTGTAACATATTGTTGTTTTTTACAGACATTTTTTCCTGCTAGGAAGACTCACATGGGTGTTTTACACTGATATATTTTCAGAAAATACCCTTGTTGTTACTGGCAATGTGGTGGTTGAGCGCACACCGTGTGACACCGAACATAAAGAGCAGCTGTGGGTTTTTCTTCTTACCTGTTAAATTATCATTGACTGGACATTGGCTCCATGGCAGGGGGTTTTGGAAAGAGTGAAAGAAGTACCAAAGCACCCATGCCAGGATGGTGTTGTAGAACACTCCCACCAGAAATGACACCAACATGGAGGCAATTCCTGCTCAGAAGGAAAATATGGTAAACTAGATCCTCCAATAAAAACTGTGATGGTGGATGTTAATCACAATACTGAATCACATACCGACTCCACCCAGTAGTGGCGAGATGGAGTTCCAAACACCGATGCTGCCTTTGCGAATCCTCTGTCCTATGGCAAGCTCCAGGTAAAGTAATGGGAGGCCCTCAAACACAAGAGCTATCAGGTAGGGGATGAGGAATGCACCTGAAGACATAAAACAAACAGTTAATGTACTTCCTAATGAGAGTAAGACCACTGCCTTAGCGAGGATACTTTGCACACACATTATAGAGTAAAGTTGAAGATCATAAGAGATAAATAGGAACCATATTATTGGATGTGGAAAGACTTCTTTCTCTTTTCTTTGAGAAAGAAAAGATGAGGCTGAAATTTTAAGAACAAACGGAACAAACTGAACCTTAACTTTGATTTCTTTTGAATTGTTAGTTTACATATTTTCCAGGTGAAATCAGAAATATGGTCTTCATTTAACCCTTTATGTCTGCTATGTGGACCCTTTGGTTCTATTTGGGTCAAACTGGCCAAGGACCACTCATTCCTTGTTTCCTTAAATCTATACAATAAAAGTCAATCTTATGGCACCTAAGCCTCATCAGAGAACAGACCAGTTTGTGTGTTCCCTGCACATGAAATGTTCAAGCTACAATCAAACCAGTACTGTTACATCTGTGTTCAATAAAAAAAAAAAAAGCATTCAACAAGATTTACAGAGTAAGTGTTTTTAGTGAAGACCTGAGCAAAAATAGTCTCAGAACATATTTTGTCTTCAAAAGCGGTCAAAAGAGATGCTTACCAGAGCTTAACGCTGAACTCATACACGTAAAAAACAATTATCTATGAGTTTAATCATCAGAAGAAACTGATTTTAAAACAACTGTCATCTTCCTCTCTGTGTTGAAGATCTAATTTTACTGTTGTACATAGTATCCACATACAATTTCAATTTAATTCCACTGCAATCTCTCTCTCTCTCTCTCCATCTATGTATATATATATATATATATATAAATATATATATATATATATATATATATATATATATATATATATATATATATATATATATATATATATATATATATATATATATATATATATGTATGTGTGTGTGTGTGTGTCCATGTGGGAAAAATTGCAGGACTATTTTTTTTTTTTACCAATATCCTTCTGCACTTTAAGATAATTTACATTGACCAACAGCTTTACTGACTATTAATGACAAATAACCTGACCCACCAGATGGACAATTCAGTGTATTTCACCAGTCCACCTGGGGAACAGCCCATAGAAAAAAGTGAATTAACCTTTCAAAAGCATATCCGGCAGGTGATTGGACAATCGTAAATCAATCACACTCATTACAAGCCAATCAGACAATGTCGTAGGCGGGTTCTACTACCGAGGTGCAAAGGACAGAACATGAGCCAATTCATGATACAAACTGTTGGCAAACATGTCAAAAGTGGAGCCAAAACACCCTTTATAAGGAGAAGTATGCTGCGTTCGAGGCAACCCATAACTCGTATATTTCCCAGTTGAAATCTCTGAATTCCGACCTAAAAGCGTTCCAGGCAAAATACGAGTTCAGTTTGAATGCAAGGAGTTCTTGTATGTAAATTAACCAACATGGCAGCCATCATAATATTTATTCTTTATCAACTATCTCATTTGAGGTAAACAGAAGCGGGTAAACGACGCATAATGTAACATAAGTTTACTTTACAGTGTTTGTCATTATTTAGAGGCTGCCTTATTGGTTAGGCAGTGATGTGACGTCACAAGTCGTAACTCGGAGTACATCGATCTAGTACGAGTTCATGGGTCGTAAGTTACGAGTTTGACTGCCATTCCAGTGCATTTTCACGAGTTACAGGTGGGAAAAACACAAGTTACGGGTTGCCTCGAACGCAGCAGTAGTTTCAGAGTTGTGATTTGTTTGTAGAACTCTGATTGGGCCATGCATCATCAGGCCCTAACAGTTTTAGATCGGAGCTTGGCAAATGGATCCGCCTAATTATAAACATTGAATCAAGCGGATCCATATGCAAGGCATGGTTAAATGACAAACGGGCACATAAAAAGTACTCCCTTAAAAACTCTTTGGTAACACTGACGTGTGCACCTGCACTACATCAATGTGCAGGGAGTAAATATTTTAATTTAACATATTGTGCTTTTATATTTGGTGAACATTCTTAAATCAAGTACTTGTATCCTCTGTCTGAAACAGTCATATGGGCTATTTATGTACTCCTTTAATCTATACTGAGAGCTAATTTGTATTTAAGTTATATTAGTTCCGCATTACCTGTTGTAGCGGGGGGCTTTAATTGATGAGACGCACAGATGCACATTACTCTGTGCTGGGCAGAAGTGGAGACGCTCTTACATTGTTTTGAAATCGCAAGGGGAAAAGTTGCTTAACATGTTTAAACTGTATCAAAGCGCAGCGTGAATTTATTGTAAGTCTGTATAGGACTTTTTCAGTTGGATTTGCTTGATAAAAGTGTTGCTAAACTATGTTAAAATCGTCGGAAATCTGGCAGATTTGCTTATTGTTTAACTGCAGGGAGAGGCCACATGTGCGTGTGACGTATGTGCCCTCTCGTGCTGCATTGCAGGTGGGTTGTCTCATGTTTTTTATATTTAAAGTTTCTTTACACTATAAAAGAGAATAGACTAAAGGGGAAATTATATTAACAGTATCAAAGTTACCTTTTTCTCCAAGTTCTGTTTGTGAGAAATATATATTTTGTGGACTCAAAATGTGGAACACAATTTACAACTTAATTAGACATTTTTTTTTAATACTTAAGATCATTTGGCACTGTGTATGTTATCTATCACGTTTTATTTTACTGTGGGAAATATTTTTGTGTAAGTGTGCACAGATCAAAAGACGGACAGCCTCTTTAGAATGTGCACACAATAGATGCACTTTTCTGTGGTCTGAGTCTCATGAGGGTCCGTACACTTCATAACACCAGCTGTGGTGTAGGTCACTCAGGTGAGCCAGCATCAAACTGAACCCACCTGGTAGGTCACAAACTTAGCTCAACCAAAAATAAAATAACTTGTGCCTCATTAAAAAATAAAGCTTCAAAAAACGTTTGAAGGGAGCAGAAAAATGTAGGATATTCAACATTTGACTTTTCCACTGAGTAGACAGTCTTTCATTACCCTTCATAATATCTAAGGGACCTTGTGTATGGGCAAAACTGCGCATACACAAGGCCGCTGAGGAGTCCAGATTATAGACCCTCCCTAAATTTTGCTGATATATCATTAAAATCAAGGCTTGCATGTTGTATCAGTGTCGCTAGCAATGCAGATATAATATACCACCGCAGACTGATTCCAATCATCTTAAGAGCCAACTGAATAAAAGTTGTTGAATATACTGACTCAAAACTAAGTTTGATAAGCCTGTTCACAACTTAAGAATTCTAAATTTTAAGGAGTTTGTCAATTTAGAAAAAAATCCCAGTAAATCAAGGCCGTGGAGTTTTAGGATGGTCATTTTTTGTGTGGAGAAAGTTTTAGATTAAAGTCACATTGACCTGCACACCACACGAGGTTTCAGGGTCCACAAATGATCATATTTCCAAACATCAAATTATGATGAATATTAGTAAACATGCTGGGATGGCCAGCATCTCATTCACTACTACACATGAAACACACTAAGACTGGTGTTTTTTAAGTCATCATGAGTCATGAAAAAGCAAGGATGCTCATGATGGTTCAGGATTACTCATGCCAGTAGGGATGATATGTTGGTTATGTGTGAGCATTCAAAATGACCTCAATGGTTGTTCTAATGATACAATTCTAGTAGTTTGAGTGCTAATTTAAAACTGTGACTCAATTGTTTACTATAAAGTATCCTGATTTTATAGATGCAAATGTTAGAGGGAGCAAATTATGGCTGAAAATTTAATAGAGCAAAAATAGTATTAAAAGTTTTCCAAAGATTTTGGCAACATTTATTTTCACTACACATCTGTCCCACTGGAAATAGCTCAGTGACCCACATCTTCATTATTCCAAGGCTGTGATTCAAAATACAGCTTTGTACATGGTTCATTTTATAATGTGTATTTTCAAATGAGCATCTCAATCTGCCTTCTACATTTCATTTTTATTAGAATTTGTTGTAGAAACATATCATGACCCAGTCACTTCATCAATGTGTTGTTTCTGTCCTACATGCTGAACCTGCTGTTGCTGTGAATGTAACTTTGTTTCCCATCTATCCATCCATCCACCTTAAAATTTTTTGAAATGACCACTGTCTATAAAGAAAAGTTCTGGTTCTGCTTCTAACTTTACTGAGGTCAGTCTGAGTCTCTGCTGAATGTCGCAGCCTATGGGAATCAGGAATTTCAAAGTCAATATTTGAAGGTGACTTTACTTAACCCTGATCCAGTAAGGGAATCTGTGGCTTTGTTTTTATTTTATTTTTCAATGAAAACTATGAGGAAGTCAAGACAAGACGTGTGGTTGCTCAGCAGAAAGTAACCACTGATGTTCACTGTTATCAATGAATTATAACTAAGGCTCAACATTTCCTGCACAGTGACAAAGACTGACCAAGGCCATTTGTTAATGACTAAACTTAGACAGTGATGTTGTAACTTCTATTTAGACATCTTTTTAGTATCCAATGACTTGTTGAAATCCAACAAGATAATGTATTCAATAAAGACTAATCAAAATGAATCAACAGCAGCTTTACACAGTGATGTTTTGTAACATGTGGGCATTGTAATGCATATAATATTTAAGCTTCAAGAAAAAGCATCTCACCTCCTCCATAGATTTGACACAGGTATGGAAAACGCCACACATTTCCAACTCCCACAGCAAATCCAATACATGTCAACAAGTACTGAACCTTGTTGTCCCATTTTGGTCTCTCCTCCACAGCAGAGTCTTGAGTTTTTGCCATCTTAAATTACAAAAAGTCTTTGGTTCTTTGATGCAGCAATAAAAATCTTGCTTCTTTCAAGTAGTTATAATTCAGTCACGTTCAAAATTCCCCAGCTGTGCAGCTCTCCTGGTGTTAAATATTGCTTTCTTGATGAGCTCAGTCTAAATGATGTGAAGCTCTCCTCTCTTATTTTCTGTCCTCCTACTATGTGGGCTGTCCTAAAACTTCCAATCAGTCAGAGATCATGGTTTTATTGGATTTTTTTTCTAAAGAGACTTGAAAAGAAGTGAACACATCAGCAGTGATGATTTGCAGTAAACTACTCAGTTTAGAGGTCAGCATGATAAGGTTAATAATGTACAACCTGGTGATGACTAAGTGTAACACTGACCTATTAATAACTAATTAGGTGATTATCAAATTTAATTTATTTCATTGAGGCAGTGCAAGTTCATGTACACAACCATACAGCAAAGTAAACAAAACAGATTATAGCCACTGGCTAATTTCCATCTGTTGTCCCTTAGTAGATGGTCATGAATAAGGAAAAGGTAAAGGCTAAAACAATGTTAATGGAACTACCGTTACAGCAGAGAGTATATAAGAAAACCTTGGATAATACAAATGGTTACAAATAACAAAGTAACAAAAACAGGGAGAAGGTATGAAGGGTTACACAGGAGTTAAAATAGCTTAAATAAATTGATGTGGAAGAGTTGTTGCAGAATGGAAACACAAGATGTTGGATAATCATTAAAAGGTCATTGAGTTTTTAGCCAATACATGTCAACAAGTACTGGACCTTGTCACAATTTGGTCTCTTCTCCACCACAGAACTTTTAGTTCTTGCCGTCTTAAGTTACAAAAAGTCTTTGTTTTTTGATGCAGCAATAAAAATCCAAATAAATGTTTTTGTCAAGTAGTTAAAGTTCAGTCAAGTGCAAAATTCTCCAGCTATCCAGCTCTCTTGATGTAAAATATGGCTTTCTTGATTGGCTCAGTCTACGGTGCGTCCACACCAAGTGCGATTTTTGGACCAAGGTAGCTCCGCAAACCCAAGTCCTGAGCCCTGTGCTGAGCTGATTTTGTTGCTTTCACTGTAGCTCAGTGATGTCACGGCCACTTCAGTCTCCCAGTGGAATCATACATCATACAATAGGACGTATAAGCTGACATTATTCCAACTACCCTTTTCACTAACCTACCAACCACAAAACACTGCAGCTGATGGCTCTGCAAGTTTTCTGGGGTCTGTCTAGGCGGAACTAATGTACTCTCACCAACTCATGTTCCCCGAATGGACATAGACTGTCACTCTGTAAACTGGAATAAAGACTAGTCTGCCACAGGTGTCAATCATGCACCCACACAACGCTGATTGGCTCTAGCGGCATGATATCACCTGGAAGGTTAAAATATTTCAACTTTAGCAATGGAGCACAGTAACCTGCTCTGTGTCCAAAGAAACCCCAGAGTTCCCATCTGCAGCAACAGGGGCAGCACCCCCATGTCTCCAAAATGAAACCAAGTGGCCCAGAATGCATCTGTCGCATCACATGAGATCTGCTCATGTGTGGTCATGGCTCTACATCAACTCTGCTTGGAGGGCGGTTGCTACAGTTGGGTTTAGTGAAAACGCACCTTTAGTGATGTGAAGCTCTCTTCTCTTGTTCTCTCTCCACCTTTTATGTGGTCTGTCCTCAAACTTCCAGTTAGTCAGAGATCATGGTTTTATTGGCAGCACCAGGAGACTGAGCGCTGCCATGCTTTTACCTTACCTGATTCTGCATTTTAGTGTAATCTGCTAAAGGTGTCCAGCCGATGGGCTAGGTGACATTTTTAATGTTAACCACTCAAGATGCAGGTGAGTGAAGCTTGAAGTGCTCAGAGAGCACAGACCTTTGTAACATTCTTAGCAGAGTTGTTTGTGAAATGTGGAAAACTGAGCTGTCTTGAAGCGTTAACAAACCCTTTAGGAAATCATTGGATCCGCACATGGATTAGAATTGCCACTAAAATCACTTCTCCGTCGTGCCATGACCAAACCTCCTGAAGATATCAAGGTCCATTGAGAACATTTTGAGCTTTGTTGCTCACCAACAGTGAAAACATAGGAACTGACAAATGCTTGTTGAAGGTTAACCTCCTTGGCTGAGTTATGAAGGATGTTGAACAGCAGAATAGGCAAAAACTAGGGCCGCCAGGTCAGTGCTGCCTTAATCAGGGCAAAGATGTTAATAGGGTGTCGTCTCATTAAAACAATAAGTTCAATAGAAGAACACAAACTTTCACCAAGGAATTTCTGAAATTGTAAGCCAGTTTATTATTGAAAAAGCTGAAAACTCCTTTACCATGTAATGTTGACAAATATTTAAAAGAATTCTAGGATTAACATCAAGATTTGGATAACCACTGAACTCTAGTCATCACTCCCTTGTGCCAAGATCAAGATTTCCTGAAAATATAAAAGTCCATTGAGATCTTTTTGAATTATCTTGCTCACAGATGGATGGACTGACAGACAAACAAATAAAAGGCAGCAAAAACATAACCTCCTTGGTGAAGCATAAAATCAACCCCCGGCAGTCAGGTGGTTTTGGGTTCTTGGCAAGGTGGAAAAGTTTGTGTCAAGCAACAAAATAATGCTTGATGAGGAAAGCGTTGCTCCTAAAAGACACTGGAGAGGCTTGGCTAGTCCTTGACTGCAGCAATCTCAGCTGGGTTAGTGGCTCTACAAGCAGAGACCATTTGCCCCAGGAACATTAGTTGTTGCTTCAGTGCTTATAGAGTCTACCCAGATGGTTCATGCAGCCCCTACTGCCACCCTTTTCCCCTCCTAATAGTAGGGACACCTATAGACTGTTGGTATGTTAGGTTACACCAGCAGCAGATTAGTGATCATGTCCTCTACAATCTGTTACTAGTAGAAGGGGTGACAGAAAAATTAGTCAAAACTTGTGCCAGTGGCCTGTTGGATCATCTGCTCTGTGAAAAGTCCTCACCACCAGTAGCAGATTTGTTCAAAGTGCCTCTAAAGAATTGTTACAACTGGCTCAGGTGTGGATTATGGTCATTACAGCTGTGCTGTTGCAAATAATGTATGGCCTGTCTCAGTGTAGGGGGCAATGGTAAGCTCAGTTGTTGGAATAGCTTGGTCACTGGTGGCTTGGATGGCACACTGGTGTTTGTTTGTCTTTCTGTCTTTCTCTTTTGTGTTTGCAGGAGCAACGCAGTCTCTATGCAAAGGGGAAATAGATGTCCTTGTACATTAACTTTAGCCCCCTTCAGACTTGTGGGATCAATAAGATGATGCAATGATCTTGGGACTTGTTGAGACAGAACTGATGTATCATTTCCAGTCCAACCACCTGAATTTGCAGTAGTTTCTGTCTTTTCATTCCTGCCTTTTCTCCTCTTACTATGTTCAGTTCAGTGTTGGTGTGACAACGCTGGTGTGAATGGGTAAGTTATGCGAGGACAGATAATATATCTTCCCAGAAAGAAAATAGACTGGTGACGTTACCTCAGCAGGAACAAACATCAGACATGCAGCTCAGACAATCTCCTCTGATGTTAAGTCTCTGACATGACTAAATTGGCCATCACTAGGCAAAACAGATCTGTAATGGACCGCTCTGCTGTTGTTTTATACTATTGTGTAACTAGTCTTTGGAGCTAACAAGGCCAGAACCAGCAATCTGTTGGTGTACATGAATTTTTGTTGCATTGTAGTGGTTAGCTTTGGCAAGCTAAATTTTCAAAATCCTCAATACAGTCCTCGGCTGTGACTGATGGCCACTGACAGCTGGCCTTCAGCTGACTAGGTCGAACTGTTACCACAACACCTTAAGGATGAACCATCATGGTACATTCAGGGATTCTGCCTCTGTCGTCATCCCTGCACCATGGTGTATTTTTTTGGGCCATCAGGAAGTTAGCATTGCGCTGGTTCCCTCGACTGCAAGCCCACTGAAACCTGTTGGATTTTTCGCTGTTTTGGAGCATTGCTGATAATAAGCTCTGTGCAAATTCAAAATTCTAAAAGTCACTTTATATTCTTTGTGATAATCTAATGAACCTACTTTTCATAAGGTTTTAAGCTTAAATGTAATTGACAAGAGTAAAAAGCTATTAGTGAGCTACTATCAGGCTACAACATGACAGTTCAACTTAGATGCAACAACAATATTTCCAGTGTGTAACATCTTATTGTGACCTCTTGTAGTACAGTTTCCTAATAGTGAAATGACCTGATCAAGTTGATCCTCATGGTTGTGGTAATAGTATGTGAATTATTCATTGTTAAAACATTTTAGGAAATGATGGCAGTTCTGAGTCCATAGATGATTCTGAATAGTCCTGGTTCTTATCACACCACATTGTTTGCCAACACAGCGGTAAGCATCGACTGGTTTTCAATTGTTCTTTTCAGCATCATGGACAGATCCTGAATGCCAGTTTACTTCCTAGTCCCAACCTTGGAGCCTCTCTTCTGGGTGTATTACTAAGTTTCCGACAGCAATCAGACAGTCACAATCAGTGACTGTTGACATGAAGGTGCGCCTTTTGCCCATGGACCGCATGCCAAGGTCCATCCAGACGCCAGTGAAGTCTGCAAGGCTACAGAGCAATCCTGTCTGGAGACTGTTTCCACACCAGAGAAAGCAAGAACCCTCATGGATAATCTAAGCCTTACGCTCCAGTGGTGGATTTGAGATCCGTCAATGAGCTTGTAATGTTCCTGCTGTTATTGGACCCTTGCCTCTTGTAGCTTGATTTGAATTCAGTGAACTCCGGCTTTTGCATTCCACTGATGACCCTCATGAGCCTTTTATAGGATCTCAAGTGGAGCTGCTGCCCTGACCTGGCAGATATAAGCACAGAGTATCAGCCTCACTAGGCTCTGCATCCCCCACCTTACGTTGCATCTACCTTGTTCTCGCAAGCCAGTATGATCCCTTGCGTCATACTTGGGATCCCAACTCATGATTGATCAATGGAAGGCATGGAAGAGTGAACTCTGTTTCCTGTCAGATGTACAGTTGCCCCGATGCAATGAGCCATCATGTCATGACTCCTCCACAGCAACAAGGGTACTTCATGTCTTCTGTGATGCATCTGAGAGGGCTTATGGCTCTATTGCCTACTTTCACTCTCGTGATCAACTGGGTCAAGTTTCTGTATCCTTCATCATGGCCAAGACAGGAGCTGCCCCAGGAACACAGATCTCAATGCCATGACTTGAATTGCACACAGTTCTCTCAAGTGCTCAGCTTGCCAACTGATGGAAAGAGAAATCCCCTTACTCTTACATCTGTCGAAACTGACTGAACCACAAAGATGGAGTCATGGCCTCCCTTTCTT
This sequence comes from Scarus forsteni, assembly GCA_036419115.1. Lineage (NCBI taxonomy): Eukaryota > Metazoa > Chordata > Actinopteri > Labriformes > Labridae > Scarus > Scarus forsteni. Next base: position 806,142 of record JAZDUH010000458.1, read on the forward strand.
GCTCCTTTTTGACATCCAGTGACCTGGGGCCTATTCTACGAAGCAAGTTCAGCCTAGCGAGACAGCTTTGGAACTACCTTGCTGAACTGAGCGCGGTAGCCGGCGGTCCCGCTAAACGGTTTGACAACGCTGGTTATCAACCTCATAAGTGGATCCAGCTTTGCAATGAGCGCGTGCACGCATATAAGGCAGAGCCCGCCGCATCTGACCAATCGCGAACATGGACCAGTCTGGAGCGTCAGAGCAGGCCGGTGAGCGAAGGACCGCATACTTCACACAGGAGGAGCAGGAGGCGATCATGACAAAGTATGAAGAATTAAAACATGTAATAAACGTCAAAAGCAACACCGCCGCCGCTGCAAAAGCACGGAAGGAGTGCTGGCAGAAAATCGCTGACAGTCTCAATGCATAAGTATAGCGCGCAAAAAATCTTTCGTGCCATTATCATCCTGAAATAGCACTGTTCAACATGCACTTTTACTGTAACATGCACCAGACATGTCTAATTCATTTCCAAGATAGATTTATTCATTTGTTCATTCCTATCATGTTTACTTTTTTGTGATACGTAGGCCACATGAGCCCTACATGAATTCCTGTCACAATTTTAAGATGGGCAATAAAATATTGTCATGGAGCAGAAGTGTTGGCATTGAAGATCTTGTTACGGCAATGAGAGTCCTCCCCCAGATTTTACTCCTGCAGAGGAGCTGGCCGAGAGAGCTCATTGGTCAGCGGGTGGGGTTTTTATAGATCGCGAGTTCAATCTGGAGCCTAACCTGCCCCGGAGCAGGTTAGCCATTCAGCGTAAGTTGCCATGGAGACTCGCCTCGCTAAGAAGTGAACCCGTCTCATAGAACAGGGAACCCGGAACCTACCCTCAAAGTTACCTCGCTAAGCAGTAATCCTGCTTTGTAGAACAGACCCCAGCTCTTTTTTTTTTTTTTTTAAATGTATATTTTTTGGGCATTTTGTGCCTTTATTGATAGGAGAGAGACAGTGGATAGGCTTGTGAAAGGGGGTGAGAGAGTAGGGGAAGACACTCTGCAAACTGGTCACAGGCAGGATTCGAACCTGGACCGGCAGAAGCAAGTACATGGGGTGCTAACCACTACGCCAACCCAGCACCCCAAACAGGCCCCAGCTCTTGATCTCAACACTATAATAACATTGGAAATGGATGCTGATGCATTTAGGAAAACAACCAGTGTCCATTGTATCTCCTTTTAGACCCCTTCCAGCCTTGCATCTCTGGATCTCAAAGTGTGATACTTGGAAGGATGCTTTCACTGCAGCAGGTGAATTTCTTGCCACAAACCCTTCACCAAACATCAGTCTGACTGCTGTGATAATTCTCCTCAGAAAGGTCCAAGAGGATGATTTTCAATCAGAGTTCACTACTTTGGACTCTGGAAAGAAGTCTCTTCCCATAGTCAGTTGCTGTCATTATGTCCTTAGTTTGATCAGACCCTTGGCCTCATCCGTGTAGAAGGATGGCCTCGGAGAGCTACTGATCTTGACCAGGATATGTTCCATCCCATCGTTCTGAGCCCCAACCACCACATATCCCAGCTACTTATCAAAGAATACAATGAGAGTCTTTTACATCCTGTACCTGAAAGAGTACCGGTTGTTTAAAGGTAGATCGGCTGTTCAAAATCATCAGCACTCATGCAAACATTGTCAGAGATGGTGAGCTTCTCCTGAAATAATGACAATGGTTGATTAGCCACATATTTTGCCTCTTCAAGCCACCATTCTGGTCTACAAGAATCGCCTGCTTTGGACCCTTCATAGTCAAGATAGGAAGACGAACAAAAAACTATTGGCATTATCTTCAAATGCAAGACAACAGGATGTGTCCACCTGGACATCCTGGAAACCCTGGACACAGATGCCTTTCATTTAGTCTTCCATTGCTTCATCTCAAGGAGAGGTCGGCCTCATGAACTCATATCAGATCGTGGCATTAACTTCTCAGTAGGTCAAACAGAGCTGAACAAAGCTTTCAATACTAAGGCATCAATCTTGAAAGAGCAGCTCAATGACCAGCAAGTCATCTTTCACGTCATTCCTCCTTGCTCCCCACATTTTGGTGGGATCTGGGAAAGAGAGATCCGGTAAAGGATGCTCTACAAGTTTTCTTTGAAGCCAGTCAGTTCCTTATCTCTTCTGTTGACTGTTCTCATTGAGGTTGAAGGCATCATTAACTCCAAGCCTTTAGGGTATGTGTCATTGGACGTTGCAGACCCTGACCATGTCACTCCAAATATGTTTCTCATGGGGCGGAGAGATGATTCACTCCCCCAGGTGGTGTACAACAATGTTGATGTGGTAGGAAAGCAGTATAGTCTAATATTCACTGACCACTTTTGAGCAAGCATTATTCGCCAATATCTTCCCCCATCTGCAAGTACACCCATGTAGACACTAACAACTATGAATGTGGCAAATTGGTATGAGTTGACGATCCTTAGCTTCCTCGTGCTCCCTGCCCTGTTGGAGGAGTGGTTCAGACACGTGCCCCAGGCAAACTCCGAGGTGAAAGGCTAAGGTGAAAGTCAAAGCCCAAACCTATCTCAGACCTGTTGCCCAACTGGTCCCATTGCTGGAGCACAAGGATGAGGAAGTGACCCAGACCTGAAGTTGGATGCAAAAATAAGTAGTTTTGAGGACGGCAATGTTAAAAATCCTTCTTGTATGCTGGGAATCTACTTAGGATCAGCAGGCAGACATGTCCTGGCTGCAGCAATCAGCCACAGGTGTAGCCCCTGTGGCCTAGTTAGGAGTTTACAAAGGACTCCTGGGCCCATTGTTCAGTTGGCTTTGCAGCTGAAATGATATGTTTCACCCTGGCTGTCAAGTGAGTCAAAAGTGAGTGGTATGCAGTGTTATTTTATTCATAGACTGTATTGAAGCCATACACTGTATTGATTGTTTCGTTACATACATTTTGTGCTGAAAGCAAATTTTAAATTTCTAAAGATTCTGACGACTTGGGTTAAAAATTGAGCATTCATTTTTTTTTAAAGATAAATCAGTTGTTTATATTCCTTTTTTGTTAAATACAGAAACACCACTTGATACCTTGTGAACAAACCCTTTAAATTGGAACCTTGTCTTAGCTTGAATGATTCCTTACCTTCAAACTAATGTTGATTAACTTCAGCCCTGGAAAACAGTCACACATTTAAATAGTATAAAAAACTTTAAAATATGTCATAATCAAATGACTGAACAGTAATGCCTAACTATTTAAAAATGTATGTAGGCTTCTAAAAATGAAGTAATTTAATGATGAAAATAGCAATGGATGCTTTTGCAAAACAAACAAACACACCACAGTATCTGTGGTAATTAAACTAATGTCCCTTGTAATATTGTTATAATGGTCTCCCGTGTCAGTAGTTATTTATTATTCTGTAGGAGGTGGTTGTAGAGGTTTGTTTAAAGACATTATTTCTGAGCCTAGCCATCCTAAAACCTCCAAATATCTCCTGATGCTGACTCATGCCTGAACATGCTGGAACTTTCTTCTGCAGCACCCAAACCAGGGGCTTCACATATGTGTGGTAACATAGGATGAGGGGGCTTGCATTAGTGCACTGATTTGCACTATGGTAAGCCAGACAACTCCACCCAGGGACTTTCACCCAATGATTTTTGCAAAGTTCTAACCATAAAAGGCAAACAGGCTCAAAACTCTGCATTCAATTCAAAATGCAAAATATATTTATATCACTGGATGTGTCTGTAGAAAGAAAGAGGAGTTAGTAATTGGCAATGAATTTCGAGTCAAAATTATGGAAGGAATGTATCAAAAGTTTATTACATAATTATTCTCAATAATACAACATTTCCAGGTGATTAAAGCTTACAAAAAGGGAAGGGGCAGTGATTGGAAGCAAGCCAGAAGGTGGCAGTCTATCAAAGGAAGTGTTCCAGGAGTGCACTTGTTCACCACACATAGATCCACTGCAAACACTGCAAACATGGCAAACAGGTGCACTGTTGTGTCCCAGTGTGCCTATCACAAGCAAAAAAAAAAATGCAGGGAAACACCCAGAATGCCTAGCCTCCACCACAAGCTTGCAACCACTGCACAACAGGGGACAAGAAAAAAATGGGTACACAAAAAAATGGTTCAAATGTAAACCAGTTGACTCAGCTTAAATAAGTTATTCCAATTATGTTAACTGCTGGTTGAAATTAAATATTTTCAAAAATGATCAAAAGTTAAACCCCCATTCAATGGACACTAAGACAATCAGGTAAATTGCAACAGGCAGGAAACTAAAACACAAATAATTTGGGTACTGATTAAACGACTTCAACTCAAACTACAGGCTAAATTTATCTTCAGGCCACATTACATTCCTCTGCTTAGATCATGCAGCAGCCACCAGGCACAAACAAGGGGAAGTCAGCTATCTTGTCACAGGTGCCTTAAATAGGCTCTGCCAATTTAGGTGGAGGAGCTGACCTACTTTTGAGAGGCTGCAGGGCTTGCAACCTCTGCACCTTGAGCCTCTTCACTACAATCTCCCCCGCTTTTCAATCACTGACTCAGCGATGGTTTGTATTGTAAATGTCTAAAAACATTTGATACAGGTATGTGGGAGTTTGCAGTAACATTTGCCCTACTCCCCATAGTCTGGGGAAGGCAGTCAATATTTGTGTGCCTTTGTGTTTATAGATTGTACCTCCGTACCACTCCAGACTCAGCTTCCTTTTGGTTCCCTGCCTGGTGAAGTGGGGGCCAAACACACGACTGACTGTCTGAAACTGTAGTGGGAACTGTGGGATCAAGTGGTGGTACGGGGGGGCTGAAGTGACATCAGTCTGTGGATATGAAGAGTTCACAGACACCTCCTCATGCATCATCTTCTAAAGATTGGGATTCCACATCTTCGGTTGGGCAAGTGTCTGTGACTTCATCCACAACAGGAAATTGAGGGCAGCTTTTCAGTAAGGTGCGATGAACATGCATTACCTTACTGGGATCACCCAAGGGAGCAATGGTGTAAACAGATCCACTTTCCTGGGGCCCCTTACAACGTTATACAGCATAGAGCTCCACATATCCTGTATTTTACAGTGGCCACTGACACCGACATCTTTGAGGAACATCAGCTGTCCAATGCAGCGAGGAATCCTTTGTTTTTCTGTCATGGTGTGCCTTATGGAAGCTTGCAGGTGCTTTGTAGCTCCTTCAATTGCCAACTGGAGCCTAGTTTGATATTCCACAATCCTTCAAATGCAATCTGGAGCCTGGTTTGATGTTCCACAATCCATTCATGGGTACCTCCAGCTTCTGGGACCAGGCCCTTCCTCGGAGGAAGTCAACAGGTAAGAGGGTATCTTTACCAAACATTAAGATGGAAGGGGACTCCCTAGTCGGTTGATGTACTGTTGTGTTTTACGAAAAAAACAACTTGGGGCAAATACGAGGACCAATGTCTTTTTTTGTTGTAGACAAAGTGTGCAGAGGCTCATGCAGAGACCTATTAAATCTTTTGCTCTGGCCATTTTCTGCAGGGTGGTACAGCATAGTGTGGGTTATATTAATGTTATACAACGTGCAAAGCTGTTTTTTTTGTTTTGAATTAGGTCACTCTCAAAATTTAGGTTCTGGCCATAGTGAATGAGCGGCTAGGCACACCAAACTTGTAAAACCACACATTCACTAATGTCTTAGCCACCATTGCTGCCCATTGATCTCTGGTTGGGACCGCCAGCATGCATTTAGAGATGACATCTGTTATTACCAGCAAATTTTCCATCCCAGTTTTAGAAGGCTCCAACAAGGTGAAGTCCTCCGCCAGGATCTGATTTGGGCGAGCAGAGAGATGACGTGTAAATGTGCGGGTTAAGTGTTCTTTGTAGACAAAGTGTGAAGAGGGTCATGCAGGGACCTATTAAATCTTTTGCTCTGGCCATTTTCCGCAGGGTGGTACAGCATAGTGCTCTCCTGACACCAGCGCTTGACATACTGGTGCATACCAGGTCAGTAGCACCTGTACCACTTTAAACTGGTAGTTTGATACACACCCTGGTGGCCATGCTCATGGTGTAGCTGGTGCAAGATCCAATTTTTCAGTGAGGAGGGCAGGACCAGCTGCAGTATTTCATCACCATCTGGTTGAAGGACTTTACGGAAGAGCACACCATCTTGTTCCACAATGTGATCCCACTGCTTGACCAGTCCTAGAGCTTCTTTGGACAGCATACATTGCTCTGCTGCATCTGGAGCACTCGTGTGAGTCCAAAACACCAAGAATTCATGGATTGCAGAGTAAGCTTCCTGTAGAGTGGGAGATCAGTGGCATCGCTGTAAGGGACAAGAAAAAAATGGTTACACAAATTAATTATTCAACAGTAAAACCAGTTGGCTCAGCTAAAAACATGTTTCTTTTATTGACAAGCATTCAATAAAATCATGCAAACAAAAGCTAAAGACATAACAGCAGCTGGTGTCTACATGGTTGTACTTGCAGCTGGTTACTACATTACTAGGCAAACATTTGTGCCAGACACTTCCTGTCAACACTACAAAACAGATAAAAATGTTTACTGCTGGTAGAATTATTAAAATGTGTTCAACAGAGTTTTAAAGTTACAAACCTTCATTCAATGGACACCAAGACAATCAGGTAAAATGCAACAGGCGGGAAACAGGTTAAAACACAAACAATAAGGGTACTGATTACAAAGGTTTCAACTGAAACTACAGGCTAAATTTATTTCCAGGCCACATCACCTACTTCAGCAGCTCAGATCATGCAGCAGCCGCCAGGCACAGACAAGGGAAAGTGGCAGCTATCTTGCCACATCTGCCTTAAATAGTCTCTGCCAATTTAAGGGGTGGAGCTGACCTACTTTTGAGAGGCTGCAGGGCTTGCAACCTCTGCACACTGAGCTACTCTGCTATAATAGCATTGTTGCTGGTGTGCCTCATTTTCAGGTAAAAGTTAAATGTTTTTAACACAAGCTGTGCAATATTTTTCCTAACATCTTTTCATGTTTTGTTAAGATGCTAACTTATATTTGGATTTAACTCAATTTAAATGTTGATTTTGTTACTTTAAAGTTCATAAGTACAAACTACTTTAAGCTAGCTTAGCTCTGTTCCTCTGCCTACAGATTGCTCAGTAGGACTAATTCCTTCAATCCCTGACACCTTAGTACAACACTGGAGAGGTGTCTTCTTGAGTGGGGTTGGAAATGCCCCTCTTGGTTGGGGTTGGAAATGGCAAAGACCACTAGGAGTCATCAGACAGCACATTATTAGTTGTCTATCTCAGACTCATTTGGTGTTTCAGCCTTTTATGACAATTCATCCTTATCCAAGGCTGGCCCACCACAGGCTAACCAGACCTTGGTTTATGTGACATGGTGGCTCCTCATGTTCATTTTGCAGCCAATCCTGTCTCTTTTCTTTTCAGCCACAGCCAGTGACTGCTCCTTTCAGCGACAGTGGAAATTTCTTTTAACTGCTCTCCATTGGGCCTACCCTCGGATCCCCACTTCCCTAAAGACCCTTGTGGCAGAGCTGGGTAAAAATCCTCTGCAGTCCAACTCCACTGGATGTTACCTTACACTACAGCCTCACTCCTTTGTTTGGGCTGCAAAATGGCACCCAAACAAAGGAAAAAATTGGACTCAGTATCTCTCAGTAAGGCCGTCATGGGGGTGTTGGACTAAGTTTATAAAGGAATTTTAATTTCACGGCCCAAGAAACATTAACAAATGACAAACACACACTGTATTTCCTTTAAAAAAAAAAAAAATCAGTAGTTTAATGTGATCTCTTGAATAATGTCTATTGGTATGTTTATTGAGACCGTTTAAGCAGACCATATCCTAGTCATGCAACTAATTAAAAAGATGCATTCTTATGACAGTACATGATTTCCTTTAGTTGTTGAATCAAAGCTATATATCCTTGTGATTCAATGAAAATGCACAAATGTGTTTGATATTGTTAAATGAAGGGTGTTTCTTAACTACAGCCTATATGACAAATCTGAGAAAAAGAAAATGAATCCAACATCGACTTTCTGGTAAACAAAAGCATTGTATTGAAGCATTTTGATTCATGTATTCCCATTTCAGAACAGAATGATTTACTTGCCTTTTTTGAAGCAAGAATTCATTATAGAAACCCATTATTTGAGCTTGAAGAAATAAACACTGATATGATTCATGAAAGCTTATCTGAACAAGCTTTAAGGAAATGATTGCTTCGGAAAAACAAATGAGATTTAACTGATAGGCCAGCCAACACTTTTGATCCTCTGCCACTGTTGAAGAAGATTTTGGGCAGATCAGCATAAAAAATGACTACTGATTAGTATATCACACTGTGAAAAGGTTGAACACTGTGAGCCTGATACTAAAACAAGCAAAACAATACTTGTTCTTTATTACATCTGTTGCCATTTTAACAACAATAATTGACCTTGATGGTAGATATAAAGTCTCTGTATTGCTCCAGTGTCTTCTGCTTTCCTTTAGACCCTCCAAGTAAGACCATGAAAGTAACAAAAGTTTTTTATTCATCACCTAATGGGCCTGTAAGTGGCACCTTCCAAGATGTTTAAGTGGATGTATATAACGTTTATATGTTCAAACACCAAAGCATAATTGGCATCTTTCTCCATTAACCAGTTGTGTGTTTGTGCCACCTGCTGGTGTCATATTGAATTACATTCTTCTCTGAGAGGCTTTGCACGGGCACTCCAGGGATGGACACTGTTATGCAGATCTAAAGCTGCTTATCTTCATTTTGAGCACTTGAAGTTTATGATCTTAACAAAGCATTTATTGAGCTTTTATTACTTTTGAAGAAAATGGTTTCAAATCAGAGGAGCAGTTTGGACAAAGGGACAACTCCTTTTTTCATATGAATCAATTTGAAAATTTAAAAGGAGATATCAGGAGTCCCGGAATATATAATTTATTGCAACTGTTATTTCAATCTTTTCCTCTTGGCTAACTGACAATGTTATTATGGACTGTCCTGTGTGGTTTTTATGCTCTCTGTGCAGGAAAAATTTCCTCTGGAACAATAAAACTTTCATTAATAATGTTAGTAATTTACTTCTATTCTATGTCTATTATTCTATGTCCAACACGAAATAGCTAAGTAAGTTTATCCTTGATAAAGCAAGTCCAAAGTTTGGATCGGTAATTTGAAAAAGTCTATTTTTTATTTGTTTATGACTTCTCTATATAACAGGGTAGATTATTGATATTGATGATTGTTTTTTGTTCTACTTTATCCAGTGTTTTTCCATTGACTGCACTCATACTGTCTTACTCATCCTACCCCGTGACACCCATCATGCTCCTCTCCCAGTATGTTGTCTTCACACAGCACCTCCTTCTCAACCTGTTCTTGGGAGTGAGAGAAAGATCTTTTGACAATGTTCCTGCTTTTGTAAATTTTGAAATATTTAAAACAAAACAGAGAGGATGCTGGGAGAGGAAGTCAGAGAGTGAGTAAACAGGATCATCTGCTTGGGCTGTGAATACACATGAGGATTAATTAATTGCATATCTATCTAAGGTAGACAGATATACAAATTAAGGATCACATTCACTCATTTCCTAAATTTGGCAAAATATCGTATTTGTTGCTATCACCTAAATGTTAAAATCAGCAATAAGATTTTGTGATCTTTATATTACTACTTATCAAAATGACAAGAATTAACAAATATGTGTTTCATCATATATAAAATATGTTTCAATTACTTATGTTTAAAATTTGATTGAAATTGATCTTTGAGTCACAATGTTTTACTCGTTTGTTACAACAGAAAGCTAAAATTCATTTCAAGTTTGACTTGCATAAACATTACATCTGTGAACTGAGATGGTAAAGACAGTTTTAAGTAAAAAAAAAAAATCTGAATTTTGGAAACATTTACAAAGGCAGACAATTCATATGTTGCATGTAACAATAAAAAATAATAATGTCATATGTTTGGGACCTAAAAGATTTTTTTTAACAAAGCTCACAACCTGACTGCATTAACATTTAACACCACCAAAAGAAAACAACTTAAAAAACATTGCATTTCCTTTTGGCAAAGTTACGGAACAGCACAATACAGAAGCACTAGAAGTGAGATTGTCCAGAAATGTACAAAACAGTTCTTTTGTTGTTGTTTTTTGCACTGATAGAATTGAAAACTTAACACTAAGTGGACAGACTTGCAACTACAGGAAAACTATTCTTTGGCTGTGATTGAAAGTGCCCCTCAAGTCCATTTTTCTTTTGTTTGCTTGTCGCTTTGGCTGGCAGTTAACTCAAATCACACACAACGTTATATATTTATTTATTTTATACATTTATTGGTCTTGGTGGATGAACAAAATATCCCCTGATTTTCTGTCAAAGGTATTGCAATGCTATACTTACTTTTGCTGTTAAGTCTCCTCTCCTATGCCAGAGAATTGTTTTTTCTTTCCTTGTGTAAGAACATAAAGAGCAGACATTGGCTTTCAGTTGTTCACTTCTTAAATCTAGCTACAAGAGAAAGATACAGATAAAAAATAAAAAATAAATCTAGACTTTTTACCTGAGGATATTTATAAATAAAAAATATTTTACAGCAAAACAAAAAACACTCACAAAATTGCATTTCATCTGCTAATTTTGGGATTCTTTGAATGTATTTTGAGAAATTTGTTTCAAAAAAAGGGTTGAATGCCTGCTGCTCTAGCCTAGAGCTGCAGGCATTCAACTATTTCTTCCTTTGTCTCTATCTGTTATTTGTACAGTTATTATTTCTGTCCCTGGGACAGACAGTAATGATTATCCATGCTGCAGGCCCATAATCTGCATAAGCAACATTGATCATAAACAGTATTGTATGCCTTTGATACTGTGGGTTAGCAGTATAGTCAAAAATAGGCTAGAGGTGTTATGTCTTCCTGGTCATAAATTGTTCTGTATTGCGATGTATCATCACCCCATATTGTGATATGTTTGCAACTTCAGAGGACTGTTAACACACACTCCTAAAACATACCCATACTCTTCTTCTTAACTCAGACAAGACAGAGATTATTGTGCTGGGCCATCAACACCTTAGAGAAACCTTTTCTCATGATTTATCTGCCATGGACGGCTTTAGCATGGCACTTAGCACTACTGTTAGAAATCTAGAGGTTCTACTTTAACTTCCACATAAAGCCAATTTCAAAAACAGCCTCTTCGTAACATCGCTAAAATCAGGCCTATCCTGTCCCAGAGCGATGCTGAAAAGCTAGTCCATGCTTTTGTTACCTCTAGACTGGACTACTGTAATTCTCTTTTTCAGGTTGTCCCAGCAAGTCGCTTAAGACACTTCGGGTGGTCCAAAATGTTGCAGCACGTGTACTGACTAGGACTAGGAGAAGAGACCACATTACTCCTGTATTAGCTTCTCTGCATTGGCTTCCCATAAAATTCAGAAAAGAATTCAAAAGTCTTCTCCTCACCTATAAAGCTCTCAGTGGACAGGCAGCAGCTTATCTTAAAGAGCTTGTAGTGCCATACAGCCCCTCTAGAACATTACGCTCCCAAAATGCTGGCCTGCCCGTAGTACCATCAATCTCCAGAAGTAGTATGGGAGGTAGAGCCTTCAGTTACCAGGCTCCTCATCTCTGGAACAATTTACCGACCCCAGTTCGGGAGGCAGACTCCCTCTCTACCTTTGAGGCTAGACTTAAAACATTCCTCTTTGATAAAGCTTTCAGTTAGGGACCAGTTTATATTCCATAAATTAGTCCATAAATTAGACTCATATTTAAGATGCAATAGGCCTAGACCAGAGATGGACACTCGAGTTAAAGACTCATACTCGAGTTGCACTCGAGTTGCATTTTTGGAGACTCCAGACTTGACTCGGACTAGACCCTGAAAGACTCAAGAATTGACTCGGACTCGAGATCAAGACTCATGGGCAATCTTCATTTTATGGTGGGTGTTCTGAGTGTGCCGGGAACGTTTGTTCCACTCCCCTTCCTCGCCTCGCATCTCTCCCTCTTCGCGGCCACTTCCAGACCTCGTAAATTCTCTGTCGTTTAGAAAGCACTGTGGAAGACACTGTGTGGAGTATCGGGAAGTTTCAAAATAAAACACAATGCACAGACTCTTGCATGTAAATTTCCTCAATTGTTTGTCATTACGTTAACACCGGAGGCATGAACATCAGGTCAGCAGTCGGTCAGAGGGTCCCAGAGGCAACACGGCTCCATGAACGAAGAAAAGTGAATCGTAGAGGTAAAGAAATATGTAACACTGTTAGTGTGTCATACTTCCATACTCAAATACTCAAAATTTTGAGTATACTGCTTCAAAATGAAAAACAGTATGCATAGTGTGCGAAAAATGAGTATGCAAACGTTACCGGATGATGTACTCAAATCGGCCCGGATTTCGAGTATGCAGCTGTGGACACTCAACGTACTCATTTCCTCCAGCAACGATGGCAGCGTGAGCTATAGTCTGCACTGACTCCAGTGGATGTGACTGCGCTGTTCAAATGTAAGTTATAAACACGTGTTTTTTACACCAAGCACCTTAGCTGTTGTCCTTTTGAGTGCATTTTTTGTGTTCGTTGTTTTTTTTGTTTGTTTTGTGCCACGAATGGTCTGCTATCAGTTATGCTAACACTAGTTGGACTAGCAGCTATCTCGAATGCTAACGCTAGTTGGGCTAACAGCTGCCGGGGTCCGAGCATTACCCTGAATAATCGGGTAAATAAAAATAACCAGCGGGTTAGACCCTGCACAGGGACTACATGATCAGAAGCACCACTCGGACATCTCTGTTTATTGGTGTATTTTAATTGTCGCGGCGCCCTGTGTAGCTCTTGGTTGCCTCAGTCAGCTGCAGATACCTGTAAAACACAGGTATCAGTAAAACACCGATACCTGTAACTCTACACCGCTGTTTGTGATGTTGTTAATATGGGATTAATGTTCGCCTTCGCTGTAGAGGATACTGATGTTAGAAGTGTGGGGAGAGCTTTATCAGACATAAATACTCGCTAGATACGGCAGCTATTAGCTACCTTTAGCTTGGTAAATAGCCTGTGAATAAAGCCAGTATCTGCTACGGAGGTTTATCTGCAGCATGTCATGTCATTACTGTCATGTTTCCTCTTCGATGTCTGTAAGGTTAAATGTTTTGCTCTTTCTAGGGACTGATGAGTAAATCAGGGGCCTGATAGCCTGGAGGGTTGCTGCCTGTTCACGGGGAGGCATAATGCCACAGGTACCTGCTATGTGTAAGTGAAAGCTGAGGTTATAATAAAACACTATTGTTATGGTTTGCATTTAACTTTTTGTATAAAATCCTGTAGGGCAGTGGTTCCCAAACTTTTCACAGCCTGGACCCCTTCAGACACTTGACCTCCAGCCATGTACCCCCAACTTTCATGCACTTATAACACAGAGAAAAATAAATGTTTAAGCCTGCCGCACTCCCACATTTTACATGCATAACATACAAATAAAATCTATTTAAGTGAATTATTTCGCACTAAACAGATTTAGTTACCAGCAATGTCAGTGGGCAACACCAGTCCACTTTTGAAAAAGAAATGTACATTTCTGAAACATTTTCATTAATGAACTTGAAGCTTTAATGAAAAGGCTGTCTGACTGAAGTTACTGTATGCTATTTTAAGAATCTTAGATAATTTAGGACAGATTTCCCTCTCCAAGATGCCTCAGCCTAACTGCCAACACTTCAGGCCTTTATCAAAGTTCACAATACAAACATTTATCAGTTTGAACTTGAACTACTGAAACAACTGTTTAGACCTGACAGTTTTTCACGTACCCCCTACAGCACTTCACATACCCCTGGGGGTACACGTACCCCAGTTTGGGAACCACTGCTGTAGGGGATTCATTGCAGAAAGGGGGCTGGAGGGGAAATTCACCCCAGCCCTTGTCAGTAAAAACATGGGAAAACTTTGGTTGGTTTGCTGTGATGTGATCAACAAGTGGATTCTGTATGATGTGAGTGTACAGTCATAATTACATAATTCTGTTTTTCTGTACTGTGTTGTCCTTCCTGCACAGGACCTGAAATGCCCAAAACCCAAAGATGAACCTCCACCTGGTCTTTGGGGTACCAAAAGCTCTCTCCACCACACATCTGGCTCTGGACAGGTGACCATTAAATTGCTGGTTTTCGAGAGGCTGTCCGTGGGGGGTGATGAGGGCACTGCTTGAGGCAGGGGTAGCCCCCATCACCAAGGATGCAGAAGCCTGGCAGAGGATACTTCTGCTGCAGGTAAATGGGGCTGTGCTTCAGCACCCTGTATTGTGTGCTGACCTAGGAAGCCCACAAAAATGTCCTGAAATTTTGTGATCACACACAGCCTGAAACTGAACTGAATACAAAAATTTAATGTGCAGGTAACATGCTGCATGCTGGGCTGATGGCTTCACCCACACATGGCAGCCATCAATGCTGCCAACAACCCCTCTGAAGGCTGCTGATCCAGCCAACCAGGTGAAACCTGCACCCAGTTGAAGTCGGTCCTCTGCTGATGGTCCCTTTGGGTGCCGAGGGGAACCATCAGACCCCCAAAGGACTCCCTGGTGAGGCGAAGTCTGGCCGCAGGTCACTGTCCCCATCGAAGAACATCAGCAGGAGTGGCACTAAGCTTACGGTGCAGCCTGGGGTTTGGAGGCTGGGGAAATGCAGCACTAATGTCTTTAAATAAAATTAAATTAATATTAATGGTGGTGTGTTTTTGTTCTATTCTTTGTGGTACATTTAACATGCTGATCTAACACTGATGCTTCAATATTAGCCCTTTACTACCAGCTCAACTGCAGAGAATAAGACATAAAGCTATCTATATCGATACATTTCATAAATTTATATTCTATTTCTCATATATATATATTTATATATATAAATATATATATATATCTATATATACATATATAGATATATATATACATATATATATATATATATATATGTGTGTGTGTGTGTGTGTATGTATATATCTGTATATATATATATATGTATATATATATATATATGTGTGTGTGTATATATATATATATATATATATATATATATATATATATATATATATGTATATCTCTCTCTCTCTCTCTCTCTATATATATATATATATATATATATGTAAATAAATGTATATATATATATATATATATATAAATAATTTATATGATAAGAACTTTCAGCATTTTAAATCCTTAACAAAGAAATCCGTCTTTTTAGTTTGTTCGCAGTTCTGTCTGTATCCTAAGACACTGACAGAAACAAACATTTTTTTTTTACACAAATATTTTTGAATATATCGACGTCTGCCAAACAGTTGAGCTGGGAGCTGGAGGTTATGTCATGGTGTAAATAATATACCTGTTTAACTACTGTAATATAACTTTTGTATAATAACTTATACAGAGTTATCTTTATATTGTATAACAGGGGCATGTTTAAAATTCTAAGTGGAAATTTGTTTAAAAAAATATAATGACCCGTAACCAAATGCTTTGCTGTCTGTAAATGAACGATACATGGGGTGCATCTTCAGTCAGTAGGAGGAGGACATGACGTTAGCGCCGATTGCGGCGCAGCAAAGCACGATAAATACCCACTTTATTATTGGATATTAACATTATATATTAAGATATGATGTGATACAAAATATATTTGTTAAATGATTTATAATTCTTAGAAAATTTGCGGGCAAATGATGACGGTATTAGACGCTTATGCGCTGCAAGTCGGTCACAATTCAGCATAGAAGAAGAAGAGGTCCACATCGTGTCGTCATTTCCGGTGAGTACGCCGCTCGGCAGTATGCGATTTGAGACAGTACTACACCCTCAAAATTCGCGCACTAAGCCAGTGAGTATGCAGTATGCTTAGTACACTCAATTTGAAAATTTTGAGTACACAGTATGGAAGTATGCGATTTGAGACACACTATGTGTACATGACACCATACATCTTTTCTACAAGGATATAGACAGATAGAAGTTGAATAAATCACGATGCTGTGTGTTTGGGACCAGCAAAGGGACCTTAGAGAAGCAAAGTGAGGTGTTGTGTATTTCTTTTCTCAGTCTATAACATGCTTTATGAGCGTGTGATGTCGCTATTCTCATGAGAGACTGCTGTCAAGCCATGAGAGCCTGTGGCTCTCCGGGGATCAGCCCTCTCCCTACGTGGCTGCACGCCATGGGTGCGGTGGGGCGCTTTCGTGGAATTTGGGGTTCCGTCCCAGCCACATATCAGTCATCAGTCAGTCTTCATCAGTCATCATGGCAAGCACAAATGAAGCAGCTGCCGGAGAAACTCCACTGCCAGCTTCACTACTCTATGACCTACTGCTACACAAACTTCCAACAGCATGGCTACCACTACTTACTACTGTTGATACTGTATTTTTGCCGGAGGCTACATAATATTTATATATTTGTGTGTGTGTGTGTGTGTGTGTGTGAAGACTCGTGACTCGACAAGTCTTGCCCCTCAAAGACTCGAGAATTGACTCGACTCGAGGTCAAAGACTCATGACTCGACTCAGACTCTAAATCAGAGGCTTGTGGGCATCTCTGGCCTAGACTGCCGGGGGGGATCTGGCACATTAGACTCTATCTCTCACACTCTCTCCATATCTGCCTTTGCCCCTTTTGTTTGCTCTTGTACTTGTCCTGGCTCTTGTCTTGTGGGTAGTCTGGGATCCTTGGTGGAGACTTCCTGCTGCTGTGGAGCCACAAAGCCTCAATTACTACAATTACAAACATGACACATATTTGGTCATTTCACCAGGAACATTTCATTCCCATTATCATTATAGCTGTTAATGTAGTTATTTGCATGATCTCCATATCCATGGTTGGTACATCTACAGTATCTACTGTATATTCAGCACCACATAGTCATGATGTCCCTCTTAAAAATGGGATGTCACATCTCAAGAGGCCTTTAATACATTTATACTGAACGGAGACAATTATGATAGGGATGCACTTGTGGTCTGGGCATCCATGAGTTCGTCACTACCATAAATTCTTATTTTCAGTAACAATATCATTGATTATACTCCTATAAAATGATCAACACAATCATTCAGACATGAGGACCCTCCTGAAAATGAGATGTAGCATCTCAAGAGGCTAACCCCTAATAAATCAGACGATAGGTCTATGGTTCATGGATCTGTCACTAACTTTAGTTTTTACTTTAGTCCACTTGTCTCCTCTTACCTCCTTTCCTTCAACCTCACACCCAACACAGCATCGTGTGGATTTGCTGTTCATCATGAGACTGGGATCCACATTCAAGATTTCCTGCTGCTTAACAGAAGGTTTTTTCTTGTCGCCATGATGGAGGGATTCATGATTGGCTATATGGATTCATGTTGGGTGTTGGATGTATATATTTGTGTATATATGTATATGTGTGTTTTTATATGTATCTATGCATATATGTGTATCCATAAAATGAAGAGCTTTATGCTCTATTGCATACTGTCTTGAGATAACACTTGTTATGAATTGGCACTAAATAGGCCTACATAAAGATTGATTGATTGATTGATACCCAGGTGTCTTTCTCTTGACTTTTACGTATGTTTGGCATAAGACAGAAATCCAAGCTCTTTTTAACGTCTCAGTTTGTGTTTTTGCAAAGCACTGGTTAAAGTTCAATCAAAATGTTAAAGCTGCACTATGAAAGATTCCGACTTTCAGCTCTCCAGTGGCCTCTAAGGACATTGCATGTAACTGCACTGTCGTAAAACAGAGCGCTTCATACCAACAGTGCAATTAGTGCAACATTAAAAAATGCATTTTATTCACTCACCTGTCTATGCCGTAGATGTAAACTACTGCTATCATCTCAAACAATCCAATGGTCAGAAGTGAAACAGATCCAGCAAAATTGTTAAAGAGAGTAGCCCAATAAATCCCTGAATTTTGGGCAAACAGGAGTGAAAGTACGAGGGTGACAACACAGGTTATTCATGAAACACACATGCACCAAAGTTATTATGTTGTGTATCTACAAAAATCAGGTGATAACCTTGTGTTCCCAAGTCAATGTAATGTAATTAAACGACAAGAACAGAATACCAGTTACTGCTTCTTGGGGCCATTTTTTGGGTAAGATATTGAGATCCTTCAGTGGGACAACCACTACTTCATTGTTGCCAAACAGACTTGGGATTCCCAAGCAAAAGAGCATAACGAAAAAGAGGAGACCAGATGGGGGAACCAGGCATCTTGGGGATAGCCTCTGTAAACACAATGAAAACAAGACCTGTCCCCTCCACTCCCTGCAAAAATATGATGGACAAAAAAAATCTGATCAATTCCTGGTCCCCGCAGGTTGCTGCACAGCGCTACTGTTTTAAGAGCGGCAAAGAAGAACTGTGCCAGAGTTTAATGGTGCTAAACAGTCAACAGATTACTGATTTAATAATTTACAAGGTATTGGATAATGCCTTGTCTCCAGTAGCTGCTGATACCTACCATCAGTCAATCAACCAATGAATTTTTATTTGTATAGCGCCAATTCATAACAAGTGTTATCTCAAGACATTATGCAATAGAGCATAAAACTCTTCATTTTTATGGATACACATATATGCATAGATACAAACATACATAGAAAGATACACATATACATATATAAACAAAAAAATACATCCAACACCCAACATGCATCCATACAGCCAATCATGAATCCCTCCATCATGGCAGCAAGATAAAACCTTCTGTTAAGCAGCAGGAAATCTTGAATGTGGATCCCAGTCTCATGATAAACAACAAATCCACCCCAATCATCCCCCAGTTCCACCAGCACACCCCTAACTGTTTGTTCATTGATGCTAATACTCCACCACATCGTGCCAGAATTGACACAGCTCGACTTCAGGAAGTCCGAGTGCCTCATATGGTCTGGCCAGAAATGTCCCCTGACCTGAACCCCATAAAAAAGTATGGGACCAGCTGAAGCAGAGACTGGATGATCGGACCCCACCCCCATGTCACCTGGCAGAACTGCGTGTAGCACTTGTGAAGGAGTGGAACATATTGCCTCAGAACAACATCATGTGGTTAGTCAGGAACATGAGATGTCACTCAAGCCGTCATTGCAGCAAATGGTGAAAACACCCTACACTGACTTTGTCAATTTTGGTTGTTGGAGCAATCTTTGTTATTGTCTAAATTGATAGGGTAAAAATATTAAACTAATGAAAATGGTGTTTCTTCTCATTCATTAATAGTAATATTAAAGGGTACTTATTTCATCAAAATTCAAACCATATCAGAATAGCACTCATGTATATAACAATTTCCCTAACTTTTTGTGAGTAGTGTATGTGTTGCATCTGTAATTGTAGTTATTGAGGCTTCGTGAATCCACAGCAGGCAGTCTCCACCAAGGATCCCAGACCACCTACAAAACGAGAGCCAGAGGCGGGTACAGGAGCAAATCAAATAGAACCCCAAGATTTCCAACTGTTGTGCTTGGTGCCAGGCTAATGCCATCTATGGCAGTTAAATCATTAGAAAAGGTTTCTCGAAGAAGCCACGGCCCAGCACAATAATGTCTGACTTGTCTGAGACAAGAAGAAGAAAATTTCTGGCCATCCAGGTTCTAATATCCTTTAGAAATGCGTCTAGTTTAGATAACTGATTTGTCTTGCCTCGCTTCAGTGATTGATACAGCTGAGTATCATCAGGGTAACAATGAAAATTAACAGAGTATTTCCTCATGATATCACAGAGGGGAAGCATATACTTTGTATGGAAAAGAGAGTTTGACTGAGCCTGGAGCCTTGAGGAATTCCATAACTTACTTCAGTGAACACAGACGACTTGTTGTTCATGTGTACAAGCTGGTATCTATCAGATAAGTAGAACTTAAACCAATTTAGGGCAGTCCCTGTAATCCCTACTGTACTACTATGTGGAGCTGCAGTACAGTCTCTGAAGTTTTTCTCTTCAACCTAATTAATACTTTCTTCAACAAAAAACATAGGAAACTGAGCCATTAGCAATAGCTTTAAGCTATTGGCACTTTGGACCACTTTCTAGCACCTTCATGTTATAAGAATGACATATGGTCATGGTTGAAAGTAATTCAAATTGCATTCAGGATTATACAAACCCCCACCCTACACGGATGCATTTTTTTTTGTAAAGAACACAAAATATGTGCTGTGCCAGACCTTAAGGGTTTCTGTCATTGTGACAGTATATTTGCATTAGAAACAGATATCAAACAAAAACGTTTTCTTCTATACAGGATGATACTTTATTGTTTTTAAGACATAGACATGGAGTGTTGTTCAGATGAAGCATTATGGCTCATTTTTAAATTCTACTGACATTAGGCTAATGTTTATGGCTGATAACCATGGCAGATAAAACAATTTTATATCTGTTGATAACAATAATTAACTTTTTGGTCTATTATTTGGTCCATTATCTACTGATAACAACATGGTGCTGATAATACTGCGTATTCCTATTTGTTATACTTTGATTGAAGGATCAACCTTGTAAGTGTACCACAAAAGGCAAATTATACAATCAGTTTGAGAAACTCTGTGTTGTAAAATGTGGAATCCTGCCCCTCACTTACCGTCTGTTGCAGCTGTCGTATTTTTCTATAGCCATGAAACCAATGATGGTGTAGGTGACTGCCACTGCATAGGTTGTTCTACGAAGTGGAGATAGTGGTGCATCAATAATTTCCATATTTGTGATTAACATTTTATCCTGGAATTGTTTCAAATAGAACATGCAATATGTTGTGAATTTTGTATGCCATTTAGTGTGGATTAAGTGTCTCTTTTGCAAAAATTGAGTACTTCTAGCACAAAACAACAAAATCAGCGACACCTGTACTCATTTATTTTTTATTTATTTATTTATTAGATTTTGCACTATAAAAGATACATAAGATCAAACTGGAAATATTAAGAAAAAACAAAGAAATGTGTCAGGAGAGGTCAAGAAGCCAAAAAATACTTCTCCCTCTCCAGCAGCTGGATCAAAGGGACAAGTCCAGAGAAGAGCATATACTGTAGAAAGATTGAAGAGCTGTTGAAAATGTTGCTTATCCATATTGACCAGTCACCTCAGAGTTGACTGGCTAACTTATCAGAACAGACCAGGCTGATAAGGGGAAGGGGTGCTTAAAGTGAGAGGAACTCCTCCAGAACATCTTAGACTGAGAACAGAATCAAGGGTTACTCTGTATGTGAAAACATAACAGATAGTAAACATTCTCTGACCGTCATTGAAATCAGATAAATGAGCCAGAGTAAAAGGCTTAATGTGACCACTTCCACAAAGAGGCAAAACTACTTGGCTTATTGTAGTCCAAACCTAAAAGCAACACTCTTAACTTTCAAAATACAGCACTACATGTAGTACCGTTCATTGGGAATACTGGATTTTTCTGGGCAGACAATTTTATATTTAACAGATTCAGTGTACAGGTGGAGTCAGATAATGCAGGATCTGTGGATTGCTCTCATGCTGTTAGGACACACTTGTAGAATAATGTCTTATATTTATTCATTTAAATGCTTTAAATAATGTTTTAGTTGTTAAAGGTATAATGATAGCATTTTTCAGTCTTATAAACCTACATCTGGTGTAAATAGATGCTGTAATCTACTAAAGGGTCCTTCAAGAGTAAGCCCACGGATCAGGAAGATGGCCAGGGTGATGTAAGGCAGGATGGCTGTGATATACACTGCCTGCAGTCATGACAAGAACAGATAATCGTTTTGAATACATTGACATGGATGTTTCAGTAATGCAAATATTTTACTTGAAAGTTTAACAAACCATACCTGAGATGCTGATCCCTTGAATGTAGCAAATACCAATGACCGTCCAAGCAGCTCGAAGACAGACTACTATTGGCCAATGCATCCCACCAGAGTCAATTATAGAGGTGGAACTATCAAGGGTCACTCTGTAAAAGTAATCCATAGATGAACTCTCACACTCTGATACATAGTCTAAGGGGTTCAGAATTAGTCATTTAGTCTTATTTTTGTCTTATTTAGTCTTATTTTTGTCATTTGTCTTATTTTTAAATTAATATTGGTAGTGGTGCAGTTATGAGTCATTAAACATGGAAACATATTGTCTCAAATTTTGTTGGATTTCTTATTCAGTTTTCAGCTATGCTTCAAATAAGGCTCATGGTAAACACGAATTGAGACATTTTGATTTTTTTTTTTATTTGTCGTTGACAGAATAACTGTGAAAGTGTTCCACTTTTACAAACTCCAATTCCACCAAAATTGGGATGTTTTGTGAAACAAATAAAAACAGAGTACAATGATTTGTAAAGACATTTTGACTCATACAGTATCCAATTGATTACACTACATAGACAATATATTTAATGTTCAAACTGATGAACTTCATTGTTTCTTTGCAAATATTCATTGACAGCAACCAATTACATCTTCTAGTTAATAGGACCACACTGTCCCACAAACTTTGTGGTAAAAATGAGGTGGTCAACACAGCACACTGGTCACTAAATGGATACTGCATCTGCCAACAGGATGTCAGCTAAATTTAGTGAAAACAAACATGGTGGAGAACAAAAACGGGGATTGAAGCTAAATTTGGATAGCGTTCAGCATCTAAGAATGTCCTTATAGTGGAGTCACAGACTGAGGTTCTGTGACCATCCTCTGGCAAGGATGGCTTGATGATTGATTTGACCTCTATGGACTCATTACAAAAGATTTAGACCCCATATCCCTCTCAAAAATTCCAGGATTTTTTGCTACAGGGCGAAATTCAAAATGGCGTCCGGCGCCATCGCTAAAAAATAACTTTTGATCCAGGTGACCGAGAATCACGTATGAGGACACTTTTTCATACAAGTCAAACATGAGGATTCCAAATCTGACACCAATTTAATCATATGACCTTGATTTGACCCTGAAATTCAAGATGGCCACCATCCAGTAGAGTGAAAACTTAATTTACAGTATTTGGTGTTTATATTTTCAGTCAGTTGTAACAAGGAGGGGTTCTCTGGAGTAGGTTGTTAGTCCACTGCCAGATAGTCAGCTGGGGGGGGACGCTTAGGGCCTGCTGGCCTGCCCTGAACCATTCTTCGTCAGGCCCCTCGCCAGAGACCAGTTTGTCATGGGAGACCCTACCAGGAGCACAAGGCTCCAGACAACATAGCTCTCAGGGGTCATAGGGACACATAAACCCCTCCACCACGGTAAGGCGATGGTTCCCAGAGAGTTTTTTTTGTTGTTGTTTATGTGTTTTTTTTTTTTTTTTTTTTTTTTTTTTGTGTGTGTGATGTTTTTCCTTTGCCATAGAACCCTGAGTTGGCATCACAGCCTGTAAAACAGTGTAGCTGGAAATTGCGGTCTGCCATCTCTTCTGTCACCAGGCCACGACAGAGGACTGTCTCCTTGTTTCTCTTGGTGCATAACATGCCAGGGAGATTCTGTGAGATGACCGAGGCTGCAACATAGACGTCGGTATCAGCTGCATCAATAACAACAGGCCCACTATGGCCTGACTTCCGTAGACCTGCATAAACAGTGAAGGGGATGGTGTCAGCTTCAGACTGCTCAATGCTGTAGTCTTCCATTGGTTGTTGTGTTGACAAATTCATGAAATGTGGGCCAACAGAGTAGACAATCTCTGCATTGACATTCTGTGCCAGGTTGGTGAGGTGGCTGCATATTAATTTTCGCAACCGTTCCTTGTTGCTGACACTACACAGTAGCATTTTGAAAGCTTTTGCAGATGGGAAGGGGTCATCCAATTTCATGTACGTGTTTGGTACATGTACCTTACCTTGTACCCGCAGGTCTCACTCATCATCTTTAGTGGAGTAGGCTGCATCATAGGGATCATTCACACAGATAATACGGTGAGCACCACAGTGGCGGGAAAGGATGATGGATGACACCTTTTGAACATAGCCCAGCCACTTGTATGGGCTGCCGTCTTGGGTCTGCCGATCTTCCGCTGACAGAGTTGCCATCTTCCAGATCATGCCCATGTCAACGAGAGCAACATAGAGTTGTTTAATAGCTACAGTTTGGAGGGAGAGCTTCTGGATGAGCTTGCTCTTTTGTGTCTTCCTGTACGTGCCATTGGGGTTGAATAAGGCCACACATTCCTCAGCAACACGATGTTCCAGCAGTTCAGGGAGGTTGACAAGTTGACTGTCTTCAACCAGGCCTCCGATAATCTCATTGCGGACTTTAAATCAGCCCATTCTGCAGGAGAGGAGAAGTTAAACATCTTCTTGCAGGACCGGGTGTTCAGCAAGAATAAATCCCTCCATGAACCTGTCAGTTTGAGCAAACGTTTGACATTTTACAAGGATGCATGCGTAGAGGAACCCGGCGAGGAACTCAAGGCAAGAGTTGCTGAAATGGAAAGAAGCGCTCTCAAAGCAGTGATCAGCCTGGTTGAAGACAGTCAACTTGTCAACCTCCCTGAACTGCTGGAACATCGTGTTGTTGAGGAATGTGTGGCCTTATTCAACCCCAATATGAATATAAATCCAATATAAATATCACCAATAAAACCAATATATACCAATATATACCAATATAACCAATACCAATATATACCAGTACCAATATTGGTATTGGTATACCAATATATACCAATATACCAATATATACCAATATAACCCAATATAAACCCAATATAAACCCCTCAATATGAGTGGTTGGCAGTACATGGGATACTTGTTAGAGTTCAATGTTCAACAATAAAGTTATTGACTTTACACAATTTCAGAAAACACATGCAGGTGTTTATCTAAAAAGAGTGTTTGATTGTTGTCCACTGCAGTGATTACTGTATTAAAGAGATAAAAGGATCTAGCTGAGTTAATAAACATCTCAAAGTTATTACCATACAAAAATAAAATTAAAAAAAAATTGAACTTTGTGTTTTTAGTTAACAGTGCTGAAATAAAATGTTGATTAATACATAATATTTAATGCATATATACACATTAATTACACTGTTGTATGGTCTTAAGATCAATGTGACTTTAACTGTCAGACTGCCCTTATTTAAAAAAAGAAAAAAAAGCTCAATTAAAGATCTTCAAGTATCAGCTGCTCTTCAAAGGTTTTGGTCGTCTACATTATTCAAAGAGGCTCCTGGGCCATGTGTATGCTCAGTTTGGATGACAAACATAAATTATCAGTGTCCCAATTAAAGGGCTTCCCCCTTCAAAAGACAGAGTTGAAAAAGCTGACCCTGCACTTTGTGTCACAAATTATGTTCCCAAAAGGCATTTATTAACAGATCAAGTAAAACCTATCCAGGGTAACCCTCTGGAATTTACCCTCATTCAGAGACTAAGGGGTTTGAAACAGCTGTAAACTTTTCAAGTTTCGCAACACCTGAGTTTATGAGCTGTAACATTTTACATGATGGAGACACAATGGAGTTAAGTATATTGTTGACAAAATACTTCAGTTATAGTTTTGTGCTAAATTTTTCTATGGGCTTATTTTTTTTAGACCTGCTCTCTTCAGGCAGTCTACAAGAACATTTATGAGCTGGTGCTGCTTCATGCCTGCAGGTGACGACCATGGCCCCACTGTATCTCTGGTTTCTTTAACCCAGAGTGTATCCTGTGTAATGCTGTTTTTATAGTGGCTACATATTATATTTGCACGACTTCCAAGGAAGTTTCTTTATCTTCACTAAACTTAATTAAATATAGATTAGAAACTGCATGTGTTATTTACCCATCACAAACAAATGCTTTACAGGTTCCATGTGTGCTCTCAGAGTCTGCCCTTTGGTCAGACAGTTGCCAAGAACCCAATGTACTTCCTGCAGATGATCTGGGACATGACTTAGTATGCAAATCAGCTCATCAGGATCAGTAACAACAAAATAGATTAAGCAATGTATTGAAAACAACAAACTGAAAAAGGCTGTTCATTGGTTGATCAAATGTTTGAGATCATAGCAAAAACCCTTCCTCAAAACAGACATAAAAGTGTAAAAAGAGGACTCAGTAACGAGAGGCTCCTCTGTTCTTGTTGATCAATTCAAAAATTTGTTATGGCATGCTTGATGCCAGTGTTTCCAGGAGGCTAAAAGGGAATGTTGCTCCAAGTGTTAAAGATGGCTTCACAAAGGGCATCACCTGTCTGGAACTGATGTCCATTTTTGTACACTTCCCTCCCACTCCATACCCAAAATGTTCTTAATTGGACTTAGATCTGAGGAACTCGTAGGATGGTCTAAAAGAGTGACTTTATTCTCCTGACAGAGGTCCTTTGTCAGGAGGGCATTTTGAACTGCTGTGTTTCCTGTTGAAAAACCCACTCCTTAACACACAGATGAGGGCCCTCAGTCAATACCACACAGACTAGGGCCACCAGTCATTACCACACAGACAAGGGCCCTCAGTTATTTGCTATGACTATGAGAGAAGATAGGTTGGGCACAGAAATCAATTAAAGCTGCAAGCAGCATTGGTTTGGTGGTTGCTCTGTCGTACGTCCCTCCTGCCCGTTTGACCTCTATTTTGAGGCTTTCATCTCTTCATTTTAGGAGATGTATTTTTTTTCTTCTCCTCAGACTATATAATGGCTGTGTATTACACATTGCATTTTCCAGCCTCTAGTGAGTAACATGAACAGTTGCACCACAGTAAAACACCACCTCATAGATGCCACAATTTTGACCAAATCTCTCTAAAAATAAGATATTTTACTGGAAAATTTTGTCAGGAATCCATCCATGTAATTTTTAAAGCTTGATGACTTTTTTTGTATAGAGGCCTTCCCAGCTCCTCCTCACCTGAATGGGAGGAGCTGTGAAGGCTTGTTTGGCGTTGACCTTCTTTGAGGGCTACTCATTTAGAAACAGATAGAGAAACAACAAATTCCTCCAGAACTATTGATCAGCATGGCCCACTCTGTCATCAGCATTTGAAACTGATGGAACTTACAGCCTCAGGGGAGATTTATTTTCTTTCTTTCTGGAGCTGTTTTTGGTCCAAATGTAATTTTGAAAGGCAAATTGCTGGCTCCTTGTTTGAGATGGACAAACAAATCTCTGTTGGTTTGATCTCTCCACGACATTCCTTCTGGCCTTGAGGGCCATTTTATTGTGTCGAGGGGGCGCTAGGGAACACTTCTTGGCATTTGGGGGTTAATATTTTCATTTGATCATTTTTTAGGAGATTTTTCATGTTTAGGGGTCACATTAAGACTCAAAGAGTGGGCCAGTGCTATAATAATAAGACATAAATGCTACAGGAACAGTAGCTCTAGCCAGGTGGGATTCTTTCCTTTAGGGTGAGGACTCTAATTAAGCACCTTGGAATTAATTTTTCAAAGTTTCTAGTTTCAAAGTCTCTGGATATTAGTAGATGAAATCTTATCGCCTTCATGGACATGGCCCCAAGAGTAGAGGCAATTAAAATGAACATACTCCCAAGATAACTATCTTTTTCAGTTTCTCTCAGTGGAGATAACAGATTAAAATTCCAGGAATGGTGGCAAAATAGATCTAAGATATAACTGGTAGTGAAGGAAACCTTTGCAGTTACCAAAAACTAAAGGTGGCCTGGCTCTCCCCTGTTCAAAGAGCCATTAACAAGCAGCACAGATAACTTTGTTCAGAAACTTGTGCAATCCTTCTTATTACCCTTAGAGACAAGAGATTAAAAGTAGTATAACGATGGGAGTTATGATACAGGCTTTCATCGTGGATAAAAATTTGAGATCTCATCTCAAGAGACACTATATAGAGAAAATCATAAGAAGTCAAAACTTAAATGGATTGGAGACAGGAATCATTAAAATATTTATTTCAGCATATGAATCAGATACAAGGAGGAAACTAATACAAAACTGTCTACAGCATTTGAAGACCTGAAGGGTGACAACAGTTTATATAAAAGAGAGGTGGGAGAAAGAGGCAAACATTGTGCTATCAACAGGGGAATGGGAAGAATGGGAAGAAATGTTCTTTATATTGGAGAGAATATGGATGGAAAATACAACAAGGTCTTTCATAACATCAGTGCAGAAAAAAACACCCAGATACAAGGTGTTGGGGATTTATTTCTTGGCAATAAATAATAAAAGTGCAGGACCGGGTGGATGTAATGTATACTATGTGTAATGAAAGAGTTGACATTTGGTCTTAGACTTCAATCAGATAAATTCAGGACATCTTGTCCAATGCAATACGTTTCCTGATACAGAGATAATGCCTTTTACAAAGCTTAAAAATCCTAAAGTGTAAGACACTGAATTCTGAGGTCTTCAGATTTCTATGTAGCAATCAAATAACTAAAATGTGCTTTGTCATGCTGTTTGGCAGAAGAAGGGGATTCGAAGTTTTATGTATTTGTTTTCACCTTGGCTTTATTTATAAACTTCGTGACCTGTGATTCTAATTATTTTATGAGTCGATATCTTTCTCTTTTGCTTTGATTTTTGAAACCTTAAGTTTTTTTTTTTTTTTTTTTTTTTTACTGGTGTAAGGTATTTTAATAATGGGTTGCATTAGTTTAAGTTGTGTGTTGTGACATATGTCTGTATCTTCCTGGCTGCAAATCAAATTTACCCTTGTGTAGAAATAAAGTAACTTGTGTCTAAACCATGGGGTTATCTGCATAAGTAAGAGGGCATTATGAAGTTATTTGTGTGCTCTTTTGCTGCGCTGTTGTCTACCGTATCAGCTTCTCCTCTTCCTTAAACTGGACATGTGCCATGCAATTACAATAAGACTGACCTGATTTTTGAGTTGTATGACCAGCTATGAAGATAGGGCATATTTCAGCTCAACCATACATCATTTGTCAAGCAGTGTGCAGGTAGACACATCAGCCAGATGAATGTCTGACATGTTTGAAACTTTGTTTGCACAACTGCATTCAGTTAGACAGTGAGAAGGTTTGGGTACTGTCAGGATTAAACTGATAACAGTTCTGAATCCAACTCTTAATGGCTCTTAATTCTGATTCAATATTTGTAGGAGGGTGAAATATAATGAATATTTTGAGAGTAAAAATTTTGCCTGCCATTAGTGTTGTTCACACTTGTGTAAGTGTAGACACACTTACACAAATAACTATTTACTAAAACTGTTTAAACTAAGAAGAAAATTACAAAAATGAATTACTATTATACCATATGTTGTTATGATCTTTTTGTCAGTTTTTGTAGAACCTTCAGATTAAAAATGATCTGAACTGATAATATGCAACCGAGAGTGTAAAACAATGGGCACAATGCATTTCCTCGCATTGTAGGAACTGCTGTGTAATTACTTTTTGCTGCCTTGTCGGTACAAATAGTCTTCCACATAGACTTGTAGGAATGCTGGGACAGTTATTTCACCTGCACCCATGTGGCTGGTGATATAAAACTTGTTTGGGCAGTACAATACCACATACTTTTTGCAGATGCATGTTTTCAACACATAGTTTAGAGCATTCATGTGGCCCCAAATTCTATGGCAGCAGGTGTAAAGTACACTTTGTGTATATTGCCAAAAGTTCAAGAGGCAGTGGTAGAATCCAGACATCATGACTGAGTGCATGTTGGAAATTTTTGATGACACCCAAGAACTCTGAAGACATTACATTTAAGTTTTTAAAGTTGTAGGGTCACTTAAACTTTGTCCTTGCTGTTTTTGTTTTTACAAAAAAACAACAAAAATGTAAGAAGTATTGTAAAGGCATAATCTTTGTCCTCAGTTCATTACTGGGATATGTAATGTATCGTAGCCTCTGCAGTAGGATAAGTATTGTAACATGACATTGCTGGAAATACCCTGCCCTTGTGTTCAAATCTTTGTAATAAAACTTGCAAGGGGTAAGAAGTTTGCACAGTCATTACATTAATGAATGATTTATGCTTCAGATTAAGAAAACAAGCTCTAATAGTAAATTCATGCAAAAGTGTACATTATTTGCTTCCACATTTGTTTCAGCTCCTTCCACAAATGTTCAGTAGGGTTCAGATCAGGGCTCGTAAGGCAACCATGACCTACAAATGAGACCAAGCTTTCTGACACTGAGCAGCACATTTCGCTCCAGAAAGCCTTGATTGTCTTGAGATTTCTTTGTACCCTGCATAGATTCAAGACATCCTGTGCCAGATGCAGCAAAGCAGCCCCAGAACATAACTGAGCCTCCTCCATGTTTCACGGTAGGAACAGTGGGCCTCATGCAAGAACATTTTCGTATTCTCATCCTAAATTTTTCTTACCTTTTTTCTTATGTTGCGTTCATACAAACATGCTCCATCAGATTCAACAAACACTTCTATCTTTAGAAAAGTGTCTAAATGACCTGCGGAAAAAATGATTATTGCCACCAGTGCATTCTTGAGCACGCATGCAGAAGGATGGCATATTTGCATAAGTAACACCCCAAGAATACCACACAAGGATACGTTTCCCACACCATAAAACAGGAGTGCTCATTCATAAAGATGGCGCCAAACACACGCTCTCTTCCAAGTGCCTGGCGTGCCAGGGCATCCAAAAGAAGCTCAGCCATGAAGCAGCTGGTTACTCTCTCATTTAACGTTTTATATAGGCCAGTCTAATAAACCTTCATTTAATAGATTTTAATGTATTCTCTGGTTTGAGATCCTCAGATTTATTTTGTTTTATGCTATTTTTTTATTAAAAACACTTGAAATTGGTTAAATGTATAATCAATATGTAAGGAACTTGATTTGAAAAGAGCAGACTGTTTTGTCGTGATTTTTACGACAAGTCTGGACCACTCGTGATTTGTGTTTGTACTTGAAAGAAAATTCTAAATACGAAAAAAATGCTGAATGTGACAAATTCTCCTAAATCATTCGTATGCAACACTTACGAACATATTTGTTCGTACGAACGGTTCTTGCATGAGGCCCAGTGTTCCTTTTTGTGTATTGTGTATTTTTGCGTCTATGAACATAGAGCTGATGTGACTTGCCAAAAAGCTCCAGTTCAGCTGTCTAGAAGCTTTGTGGCTTGTCAATGCATTTTGGCAAATTCCAGTCTCACTTTATGATTTCCTCCTTGGATGTCTTTCATTAAGTCCACTTTGGCCCAAACAGTGATGGATGGTTGTTTTGACACTGATGTACCTTGACCTTGGAGTTCACCTCTAATCTCTTTGGAAGTTGTTCTGGGCTCCTTGGTTACCATTCATATTATCCATCTCTTCAATTTGTCATCAGTTTTCCTCTTGCAGCCACAACCATGGAGATTGGCTACAGTCCCGTGGACCTTAAACTTCTGAATAATAGGTGCAACTGCAGTCACAGGAACATCAAGCTGCTTGGAGATGGTCTTATAGCCTTTACCTTTAACATGCTTGTCTATGATTTTCTTTCTAATCTCCTGAGACAACTCCCTCCTTAGCTTTCAGTGCTCCATGCTAATTATTTATTTCAGTGAACACTGTGAGTTTTTCTTTCTTTAACAGAAGGAAACCAACAATTTTGTCAAATTGTAGCCTGTTTTTCCTGTTTGAAAAGAAAGGATATGCTTCAGGTCTTTTATGGCTTAAATAAAAGCTCCAAAGATTCTGAGGTCCCATTAAGATGCCCTTTCTTTTCTTTTTTTTTTTTTTTTAGAAACAATGGCATGTCAATATTTTTAATTCTTTGTCTCTGGTGCCTCGATCTCAAAGCCTTCATTGGAGTATGGGCTTAATTTAACAGGATTAGACTTCTTAGTTTTACGTGTGATTAGCCTGTACAGCACCACTAAAGGGATGGGAATCACAGGTACAACACAAAGAAGGATGATAATGGCAAAAATCCATTCTGGATAAGGTATGCTCTCAGTGCCAGGATAAGGTTCCTTAAAAGAGAGAGAAATATATACTTACTATTTGGTATGAACAAAAATAAGTCACAACATCTTAAATTTGTTTGTTGTGTAAGACCTCTATCACAAGTATGCAAATATCATCAGTTGTCCTATTTATTTGAAAATCTTTATGGCAGCTTGAAACATGTCTATCATGTTCATTATCATTATATATATATTTTTTTACAATTTTCGTAATGAAATATATTGTGCAAACTGTATCGTCTGTCTTGGTTTGCTTACCCTTGTTGCGTTCCATGCTGGGTATTGAGGATATACCTGCACCTGGACAACTACAAAGGCAATGAACACAACCAGCAGCATTAAAGGACTAATCCCCATCCAGCATACTTTCCAGAAAATGTTTGGCTTCGACCCAGTCATGTACTCGATATCTTCACTGAAGCTGTAAACAGATGAGGGTGTCGGAAAAACAGTTAAATAAATAAATGTATTTGTTTTAGATAGATTATATTCAGATTAAGATAAACAAAAGGCTTACTTTTTCATTCCACGGACATAAACGACTGCAATTAACTCAAAAAATGCAACCACGAGAAGAGGAACAGATCCAACATAGTTGTTGAAGATCTCTACCCAGTAGTTTCCTGAGCCAAGTGTGAAGATCAGGGCCATCGCAAAGGACATGAAGCAGACGATTGCTGAAGAAGTTAATAAAAAGAAATCAAATTATCCCTCACTAAATCTGAGATATGCAGAAGGCAATTTCTGAATGCATAACAGGCCCAATATTGATGTCACCTGGCTAAAACAGCTGGGACCTCATTTGGGGCTTCACCTCTCAGCCCAGAACAGGAAATTGGATATACTTCACACAAAGTTCAATGTCCACTGCTACACTCAGATGGAAGGGTCAGACTTTGGTGTCAACAAGATAAAGCATGGATCCATCCTGCCTTGTACCAACAGTTGAAGCTTGTGGAAGTGGTGTAATGGTGTGGTGGATATTTCTCAGCACACTTTAGGCTCAGCAGTACCACTACAGCATCATATATACATCACAGCCTACCCAAGTATTGTTGATGACCATGTCTACCCCTGTATTTCCACAGTACATCCATCTCCTGATAGAAGCACAAATCAACTCAAACTGGTTTCTCTTATATGACAATGATTTCTCTGTACTCCAGTGCCCGAAAACAGTCTCCAGATTTCAGTCCAATGATATGGGGTGCTATTTGTAAAGCAGCTCATGCTAAAAAACGGCAACCTTTTGTCACATTTCACTTCAAACCATGTAAAAACAACTGGTGTGAAGTTTGAAATGTCACATGCAAATGCTACATATCAATATAAATGTAAAATATATTTCAAAATGTTGAGTATAAATGTTTAATATAAATATAAATATAAATGTTGAATTTAAATATGAATGCTATATTGAAATATACATTTTAAATGTAAATATAAACCCCTCAGGCACTACTAAATAGACCTCAATCATGCTGATGTCACTCAACTTCCGGTTTACTGCCAGGTTAGCCATTGCAGGGTATTGGCTGGATTTCTTCCATTTAGATTCTATGCACTGTTTTAGAATCCAAAAACGTAATTTAAATTCGGAAAGTGAAGTTAACATTAATCCTGTTTTTCCGTTTTACTATCTTTTGTCTTGATAATATTATTCGTCTTTTATACTTAACCATATATATATATATATATATATACATATATATATATATATATATATATATATATATATATATATATATATATATATATATATATATACATATATATATGTTAGGGCTGTCACTTTAGTGCATTAATTACATTAATTAATTACAATGCAAATTAATGCGTTAAAGATTAAATATAGCACATGAGCATTTTAATACTGTCCAGTTGAAGGACCCGTACATGGCAGTGGCACGTCACTTCACACATGCGTCGCTAGTCAAACCAAACAAAGCCCAGGTGACAACAGGAACGGTCTATTTAAGACTTAGTCTTATTTTATTTTTGAATTTATTTATCTATATTTGTACTGCATTCTTTAATAATACACGAGGCCTAATTGGTTTTCTGGATGTCCTCAACCTTTTTCCTTTTTTTGAATTTTATTTATGAAACACACTTAAAGTGTAATTTTAGTTGCCAAATTGAGCTTAGAATTTTCTGGACAAGATGCCCTGACTTAGGTTTTATTCAATCACCAATACAAATGTAGATTTACAATCTTCTCCTTTTTAGTGTATTCAATTGATTAATCATCCACTACAATTTTGTGATATCCTAGAATTCAAATTCTTTATGTGGGGACTTTAAGCAGATATGAGATTAAAATACGATTAATTAGATTAATTAATTACAAAACCTGTAATTAATTAGATTATTTTTTCTAATCGACTGACAGCACTAATATGTCTGTGTATACATATATATATATACACACACACACACATATATATATATGCATATATATATATGTATATATATATATATACACACACACACACACATATATATATATGTATATATATATATATATATATATATATATATATATATACACATATATATATATACATATATATATATACATACAAAAATATATATATATACAGTCTCACTTTGTTATGATCTGCTTTCAACAGTGATGTCCTCCATTAGGTCTGCTTTGCCTCTGCCTACAGTTACCAGACAACTCTAGACAGTCCTGTATGATTGTTATACTTTTTATCTACTTTGTGATGCTACACGATCTATTTTAAGACTTCGAATAGCATTTTATGCCTTCTTCTTGGTTATGTTTAAGTGGCTGGGCACATTTACCATGGGGCATTACCATCTTATATTCTGGTTCAAACAGGCAAGTTTGTAGGTCTTTATCAGTCTTGAAGAACTCATCCTCATCCTCTGTCATGATGTTCAGTTCAGTTCAGTTTATTTTGGACAAAGAAAACAGGTGAAAATAAAAACAGTCAAATCAAGGGTACATAATGCCACAATTGCTCGTAAGTACTAAATAAAGCATTTAATATGTCCCAAAGGAGTAGGAAGAAGCAAAAGCTTTTCATGTCCTACCCCCCCCTCTATATTAACCAAAATATGTTCAGTACCCCAACCCCCCCCTCACTCACCCCCTCACTCATCCACCCATCCATTCATTCATAGGTGTGGCGAATTACAGGTGTGGAATGTCACCCAGTCAACTTAGTTTCATAAGTATGTCTTGCAAAAATGGCATAAAATGCTTATATTAGTCTTAAAATAACATTACCCGGGCAATAAGAAATACAAGCACACAGATCTGTCTTGAGTTATCTGATGACTGTAGGCAGGGGTGGGCTAAAACTTTTCCCACATACTCCCAGTGTTTGAGCTAAGCTAACCAGTGGTTGTCGATATTGTTCCATCTCTTTCTTGTTACTGGACGCACAGTCAAAAGAATGGTATCTACCTGCTTGTGGTGGACTTGAGACCGAGGCAAGACATGAAAACAAAAACAAATGGAGTATTCCTTTCAAACACATTTTCTCAATTCAAATGCAAAACGAGCATAATTTAAAGTAAATTGAAATAAAATGAGATAAACAGGTACCTGTGACGACCTCCTGAGGGATCCACTTTGGAATCAGTTTAAGGTCATTGAGGGGTGTGAGCACTCCCTCAAGGTTTCCAAACATGGAGGACAGGCCCAAACTGAAGAGCATAACGAAGAACAGCACAGCCCATGCCTGCGAGCCTGGCATCTCTATCACTGCTTCAGTGAACACAATGAAGGCCAGGCCAGTGCCTGATGCACTCTGGGGGAGGAAGATGAAAGAGAGTTAAGAAAGTAATGAGTAAGGCTGCATTCAGACTTTACTTGTTTGACCTGCACACAATGTTCTGCAGTCAGGATGAGAGAAGATGAAAGCACAAACCAAGGAGGATACAAGGCAGGAGAGATATTGTAATAACATTTTATGAGTGTCCATACACCAGCCTGACTCATGTTCCGCTCTGAATGTGAATGAAATATGGTCAGCACTAAAATATAAAGCTTGTCCTGACTGATAAAGACAAATAGATTAAAGTTGCAAATAGTGGCAAAATCATCTTCAAGGGAACCTGGCGCACATGATTGACTATTCAATACATTTCATTCGCTCATCTAGGAAAGAACCCATGGAAAGGCAAAGGGAAAAGACAGGATCATCCAACAGCAAATCCAGCTCTTGTTTTGGATCTGCCCATGGTCAGCAGTCAACATCCCTGCTCTCTGCTGCACAGTGTTGTTCACATTTGGATTTGCGTGGGGCAACAAGGGCCTCCTTAGAACTGATGGACAACCCCAGATCCTTCATTTATGGCTATTTGCCTTTTTTTTAAAGACTTTATTAGAAGGTTGTGATATAGCCTGTTTTTCATTTAATCATATTCCATTACTAATCATCAGACTGTTTTATTTACTTTGATATATTTTATTTATTTATTTATATCCTTTATTTAACCAGATAAAAGCCTCATTGAGATTTGAAATCTCTTTATCAAGAGGGACCTGGCATGTCAGAGGTGGGTTATGTCAAAGCATCCAAACCAACAGATTAACCAATAACAGCTCAAGGTTTTGTTGCAAAGAACTGATAAAATTGCTGATTTTAAGACCTTTTCAGTGTGTCAATGATTAAAATGTAAAATAAGTAATAGTGTATGACACTTTAAGTGTTTACGAAAGCTTTTCTTATGATTGTTAAATTACAGTACCTCATCAAGAAATTTTTGCAGGTCACATGATAACAAGGAGAGCTTTGCAAGCTCCTCTGGCTGTGTAGTATTAAAGTCCTTAAGCCAGTCACCATAGTTCTCTAGTGTAATGTTCTGGTCTGCAATCTCAAAGTGGTTGGTCAAACTCAAAATGTTTCTGCCAAGAAGAGACAAAGAGGTGCAGTTTGTTTTAGCAGAAAAACAGCAACAAAAAGTTAATGACTAATGGAGAATTTCAGTGTACTTACTCTTCCATACATGAGTTGTAGGCACTTCTAGCTTTGAATCCCAGAATGGCAAAGATGGGAATGGAGGCATATATAGATGTGGCACTATTAACCAGTCCAACTAAAACAGCATCCCTCTCACAGTTGTTCCTAACAGACACATGAAAAAAGAAAAGAAAGAAAAAAATTGCCTTGTTAAGTAATGATACAAATGACAGCTGTACTCTTCCAGGAAGTTATATGTAAATGTTTGAATTTAGCTTAATCTGTGCATGGGTTTTTTGTGTTATGAAGTGTACATAACAGTGTTGCTTCAACTGAGATAGTTTCTACCAAATTTTAAGTTAAACTTAAATCTGACTCTTGAGATCTTGAGATGATCTGAGCTTTTTGACATGGCATCAGATGAAGGGTGCACTGTGATCCTAAAGGGATGTACATGGTCAGCATGAACTCAGGAGTGGCCCCACATGTAGTCTGCAGCTGTAGTCCATCTGCTTTCATGGCCTTCTACGTATTTTGGATGTGATGGGTGGTTAGATTAGATTAGATTAGATTTAGATTTGTTGGTCTCCAGAGGGGAAATTCATTTCCACTGACTGTAAATTACAAAGGGACAGCAAACAACAACAACAACATTGCAGCTTACAGTCAACAGCAACAACAATGGACATCATACAGTCGACATAACAGTGCAAGACAAGGAAATACAATACGATACAATATGAGCTGCGGACAGGTCAGCAGGGCCTGCTGTTCAGGGCAGCTATGGCTGAAGGGATCAGTTATTTGGATCACTGTTGCGTTTCCGTCATCTTCAACCACCCAAGTCATTCTTCTCTGACCTCTGGCATCAACAAGACCTTTTTGTTCAGAGAACTGCAGGGTAATGTATTTTTTTTAATCTCTTTTTCATGGTTGTGCATGAAATTCCCAGATCTACAGTTTCTAAAATACTCATAGTAGCCCCTCTGAAACCAACAATCATGCAATGTTCAAAGTCACTTAAATCATCTTTCTTCTCCATTCTGATGTGTAACTTAACCTTCAGCAGATTCTCTTGACCATATCAGCCTTTATACTCCCTGGCTCCCAACCCTCCAGAGTAAATGGGATTTCGAATATCTGTTTCAAATAAGTGCCTGAAAAAAGGTTCATGGTTAACACAGGCACATGAAATTTTGATTGTTTAATGGGAAATGATAAATACATCTGATGTTGCCTGCTTTTGAATCTCAAACCTGTTAGTTGCTAACTAACTGCTTAGTAGGACATTAAAAATGGGTAGGGACCTGATGGCAAGCATTTCTGATTGTTTTTTTTAAATCAATTACTCATACACTACTGCCACAGCCATTAGGACCAACTTAATCAGGTCACTGGATGATGAGAAATTTCTGAAAAAGTGGTCACAATAAATGTTATGCATTTGAAATACTGTAGTTACTTCTAAGTTAAATTGTCATGTTGTAGTGCAATATTAGCTTACAAATAGCTTTTCACTCTTGCCAATTACATTCAAGCAAATAGCATCATGAATGGTAGGTTTGTCAATATTATCACAAAGAGCAGAACATGTTAGTTTTTGTTTGCGACAGAACTTGTCATCAGCTATGGTCCAAAACAGTGAAAAGTCCCACAGGCTTTGAGTGGTCTTGCAGTCGAGGGAACCAGTGTGATGTTCACTGGCATGTTGGCCTACAAAAATATGCCATCCCTGCAGCAGTCTTGCACTGAGTTGCTCAGCTGTGTACCTGTTTATATCAACATGAAGTTAAGCTGGTGTCACTGATAAGGTGAGTGGTGAGTGTATGTCCCTGCAGGGGTGTCAAACTGATCCAGTAAAGGGCCACTGTGGCTGCAGGTTCTATTTCATCCTTCCTGACCTCCAGAGGCGGTGCTTTAAGCACAGGATGACATATCCGCGCATGCGCAGGTCGAGTAGTTATACCAACAAAGTCACGTGTGACCCCTGATGACCCCACCGGGTCTATATCTTCCGGTGTCATCAGAGGATCTGTTCCTTTCACATTTCTCGCTCGCAGGTGTTGGATAGTCGAGTTAAATTGAAGCTCCTCGCTAGTAGCCCTGTGATCATTGATCGGAGCTGTGG
This sequence comes from Scarus forsteni, assembly GCA_036419115.1. Classification (NCBI taxonomy): domain Eukaryota; kingdom Metazoa; phylum Chordata; class Actinopteri; order Labriformes; family Labridae; genus Scarus; species Scarus forsteni. The sequence continues at coordinate 845,097 of JAZDUH010000458.1, forward strand.
CTGTTCAGTCACCCTCCAAGGGCTGCGGGAGCTTAGCCTCTTCGGCTTTTCCCTTCGGATCACCATCCCTGAGGTTGGTCGCTCCTGATCCGTGAGTACACTTTTTCTTATATAGTGTTGTCGCCTGGCTGGTGTTTGTTCAGCGCGACACTAGCAGTAGCGGGTGAGTACGGCTTTATTATCAACCGGCTACAGGGCAGTGTTTTCGCTTCCTCTGTAGCACAGGTGTATAAGCTAAATAATGAACTGGCTACATGACGGTGTTTTCGCTTCCTCTGTAGCACAGGTGTATAAGCTAAATAATGAACTGGCTACATGATGGTGTTTTCGCTTCCTCTGTAGCACAGGTGTATAAGCTAAATAATGAACCGGCTACACGACAGTGTTTTCGCTTCCTCTGTAGCACAGGTTTGTACAGCTTCGTAATCCACCGGCTACACGACAGTGTTTTCGCTCCCTCTGTAGCACAGGTGTGTCCAGCTTCATAATCAACTGGCTACATGGCAGTGCGTTCGCTCCCTCTGTAGCTCGGATGTGTAAGCTCCACAATGAACCAGCTACATGTCAGTGTTCTCGCTTCCTCTGTAGCTTGGAATTGTGCGGCTCTATGATCGACCAGCTACATGGCAGTGTGTTCGCTCCCTCTGTAGCTCGGGTGTGTACGGCTCTATGATCGACCAGCTACACGGCAGTGTGTTCGCTCCCTCTGTAGCTCGGGTGTGTACGGCTCTATGATCGACCAGCTACACGGCAGTGTGTTGGCTCCCTCTGTAGCTTGGATGTGTACGGCTCTATGATCGACCAGCTACATGGCGGCGTGTTCGCTCCCTCTGTAGCTCGGATGTGTACGGCTCTATGATCGACCAGCTACATGGCAGCGTGTTCGCTCCCTCTGTAGCTCGGATGTGTACGGCTTCATAATCAACTGGCTACACGACAGTGTTTTCGCTTCCTCTGTAGCTCGGATGTGTAAGCTCCATAATCAACCGGCTACACAACAGTGCCGGCTACTCGGCAGTGTGTTCACTCCCTCTGTAGCATAGGAGTGTACCTCCACATCAATTGATGTGTTGTAAGAGTGTTTTATTTAAGCTAAACACGATTATGTACGTGATCAGTGACTGAGTTATAATATACCTTGTACTGGTGAGGGCAGCGTCTGTGTTCCCCGCTCCCCAACTGAAGTCAGCTACTGCTCTCCTCCTAGCTGTGTTTTTACTTAATAACTCGCTGGTGAAGATGATGTTCACTCTTCCCTCTCCCAGCTCCCATGTTGTTGGTGCTAAAAACAGTCACCATGATCATTGGTGACTCATAGTGACTGTGAGTCACCGTGAGTCCTGTATGGCTCTATGCAGCCTGAAGATGGCTGTGACCTCTGTCCCTCCTGCTTGGGCCTCGAGCATTGAGGGAAGCTCTGTCTGAAGATCCTCACAGGACCTGCAGCAACATGCCAAGTGCTGTAATGGCTGCTAGACTTGCAGGGGTCGAACGACTTGGTGGTGGTGATATTTCACCAGGACATTAATCTGAGTCTTAACGTCAGGCTTTAGCAGCAAGAGGTGCCCCATTGAAGAAAGGAGTGAGGGAGTCACACCTTTCTTCAGGGGTCTACCATCTGGGTGCCCAGCCCTTGCAGCAATGCAGGATACGGTAAGTATTGGTTGGGCACATGCCAGCGATTGAGCCAGACATTGTGGCCCTTCTGGCTGCCTGATGAAGCCCTGAGGCAGGATACAAGGTGTCCCTGTCCTCAGACAGTGACAGATGATCTTCTGTCCACGGTTATGATGCTGCTTGCATGGTGTGTACAGGGGACTCCATGTCTCACCTGATGTTTGCCCTTTCAACCTCCCTACATGATGCATCACTTGATGAATCACTGCTTAGTCTCAGTGATGCATCTTTGCTCTGATAAGAGAGTTAGGACAAGTGATGTCCACAATCATCCAGGCTTGCCGCCAGGGTTGGCCCAGCCTCCACTCACAGAAACAAGTAGAAAGATGCTACTAGTGTTCCTGTGGACGCCGGTGAAATGTTCGGATTGGCTGCTCTAGGGTGGACCATCCAAGCTGGACAGACCAGGCAACAGCCTTCTGGGCTGATTCGGAGCATGCCTCATCAGCACAGGCTTAGGAGTGCCCTAAAAAAAATAATAATAAGGACTTCAGATTACACCCTGTCCCCGATCTTCGGGGCCTCAAGTTCTTGAAGGTCATGCCCTTCCACATGCTAAGCGCAGCAGAGGTGCTGTTTGTAATATAAATAAAAGAAAAAAGGGGGGAATGGTTCACATTTGCCGACCTGTAAAGCGCGTGCTTTACGTACCGATATTTTCCTCCCATGGATGGCTTCCTCGGTTTACCTTTTGGAACCGTCTTGTTTTTTTTTCAGTTCTGGGTTCTACCTTTTGGTCTCTATTGGTCCACGTGAGTGTTAACCAGGGTGTGGTAGTGGCATTATCTCCCCTGCAATCCAGTAGCATGAAGGTCTTGCCCTGTTCAGCCGACTGGTTGGTGTGTGTGCTGGCCCAGTCTCAGGTAATCAAAGATGCAACAACTCTTCTGTCTCATGTTGATCACTTGGGCCTCAGGTTTGCAAATAAAAAAAGTCTTAATCCCACCCAGACCGTTATCCGCCTAGGTATGGATCTGGATACTGTTTTGATGAAAGTGTGTCCGTCCAGCGGACAAGTGGGCGACATCATAAACATCCTTGCGTTTGTCCAAAGGGGGAGGAAACTGCCTTGTGTCAAATTCCTCAGGCTTGAAAATTGGCAGCAGCAGCGATGGTCATACCGCTGGGACTGCTGTCACTACACCCCCTCCAAAGGTGGCGGAACAGCTTGATCTGTCCCAGACGGCACAGACAAGAGAAACTTGTGGTGTGCTATCAGCACCTCCTTGCACTTGCCCCATGGAGGCAAAGGTTTTTTTGCAGAGGGGCGCGGCTATTGGTTCAGTTCTAGCTCGCCGCAAGACTGCCATATTGGATAACTTCCCCTCAGATGAGGGCATGGTCCAGCAAAAGAGAGCAGTTCAAGGGCAGTGGTCCATTGGATCAACTTGGACCATGTCAACACACTAGAGATTAAGGAAGTGCACTTGATCCCAAAGCATCTCAGGCCATATCTCAGATGGAAACACGTCCTTGTACGCCTGGCCACTATTACTGCTGTCTCCCAGATTAATCATCATGGGGCACCAGGTCTATTAGTCTGCTTTGAGTAGCCCAGAAACTCCTAGCTTGGACTGCCCCCCGCCTTGCCAGCCTGGGGGCAATGAATCTAACCGGGGAGAACAATGAGGTCTCAGGGCAAGCTCCCGTCAGGAGAATCTTCACCCCGACGTGGTACAAAACATCTGGTGGCTCTTTGACAGGGCACAGGTAGACCTGTTTGCCTTGAGAGTAACAACACATTGCCCACTCAGGTTTTTTTTTTCTCTAAGGAAAACAAAAACAGTCCCAAGTGAGGCATCAGATTGGGCACCCCAACCCTCGATGTCTTCAGCGCAGAGTCTACCTACTGCAGGGCTCAACCCATTACTGGTTGAGTGCCCTTCATCTGTATGCACAACAGTCCTCCATACTGGGGCTTCTTCTACCTGCATTCATTATGACAATAGATGGAAGCTATTCTCATCTTGGTGTCCAGACAGGAATGAGAATGCCAAGTGCTGCCCTGTGCCACTCATTCTGCAATCTTAGGTCCTGGTCACTCCCCCTTTACTCTGCAGATGTATGTTGCCGCTGTTTCCTCTGGACAGAGTTTAATTGACAATAACGCAGTTGGTTGCCATAGATTGGCGCCCCCCTTTTCCCTCAAAGGGACTATAAGACCTTGTCCTGTCTAAGTCTCAAGGGTACTGGCTTGGGTCCTGCCCCTTGTACTGGTTCATCTCTGTTTGCCTCCATTTGATCCCTTACCAACTGGAGTGCCTAAGTGGTTAGGGGCAAAGGCTTCCTTCCTCCTAGCCATCACCACAGCAAAGCCTGTTGGGGACCTCAGGGTTTTGTTTAAAGCTCCTGAGTGTCTAAGATGGGCCATGGGTGTCCCCCTGGAGGCAATCAAAGGCGGCTCTTGCGGCTTTTTTGAGTATCGCCGAGCACCCTTCCCAAGTTCCACAAAGTTAAACATTCCTCCCTCCCTCCACTGGCAGGGATTGTCTTGATGCCTCCTTCGGCCTCACTGCATGGCATTAGGTAAGGTGATTCCTCGTGACCATGTTGGTATAGGTCATCCAGTGCTTAAAGCACCGCCTCTGGCGTACTCCCAGGAAGAGATGAAGAAATTCACAAAGGTTACGTATGTAAAGGTTCGTGTGTCGCAGCCACAGTGGCCCTTTACTGGATCAGTTTGACACCTGTGCTTTAGGGACTCCGTACATGTATGAAGACACTAAGACTTTTAATTTTCTCCTGTGGATATAATGTTATTTGTTGGGCCACTGAACTACATTGTTACTGATTGCAATTTCAACACTCATTGTTACTGTTATCTTACACTGGCTGTAGATTAGATATCACCTAATTAAAATGCTTTGAAATATTTTGTGGCTGTTTGAGGATTAACAGAAGTGAGCAGGGATTTTATGATATAAGCCTCTTTAGAGACAAAAGTCTAGATACAGAGGTCAGCACTGTTTAAAAAAAGTTTAGTTGAGGATTTTTTAGTGACTTGTCGAAGGAAGAGAAAACATGTAATATGCAGCAATATATGGTTAATTTGAACATTAAGCTTTACTAGCTCATTGAAATTAAATGTTAACCTTGCAACTTTAATGGGATCACTAGTGCACCTAAATGGCCAACAGATGCTCATTCTTTTGTCATACTTAAAGAGGCTTTTAGATCAAATATATCCCTTCAGAAAGTTTATATTACGACACTGGATTCTAGTCTTTTGTTATTTTAGTTCAGTTAAGTTCTGGTTTTATCGTATTTTTCTGATGAAAAATGTGGTAGTGTTGTAATTGGACGTTCATTTTGACCCCAAGAAGAAGAGAGAACTGCCTCTCAGTCAATTGACTGGTCAAATGCACTGAATATCTGCCTCACTCCTTTTCTTGGTCCAATCAGGAGAAACCAAAGGATAAACAGCAGTTACCTGTCAGTTCCAAAAGAATTAAAATGGTAACATGAGTAGTCTGTTGTGGCTGTTAGTTACATTTGAGACAAAAATTGTATTGAGTGGCACAAATCACTTCATGATGCAAAAATTAAAATTCTGCTTGAATTTTTGTTTTAAAACTATAATCACAAAACTTTGAATACATATAATTTACATCAAAGTAGCATTAATATAATGATAGCCCAGGCCACCCTGCAAAAAAAGTCTGCTGGTGCCTAAAAGGATTGAGGTTTTGTCATTCATCATTACAAATCCAGGCAGACTGTTAGGATCAGAAAATGGCTTGGAGTTGCAAGGGTTACATGAATTTGAGCTCGTATTGTACCTCTCTTTTTGTCTAACCATTTGGGGTGCTTTTAACACCACAACCCTCTGCTGTATGGTTGAGAGAGGACTAGCTCTACCACTGAGCTACAGCTGCCTTATAGCCTAATGGGTTAAATGTTGGCCTTTGTGCGGACTTAAGTTTGATCTTGTGCATACTCATTCGACAGGGGGCAGGAGTTTGAGTCCTACCTCTCTGGGTTGTAGCTGGAAAAGGCAATGAGACCTCCGAAGGCCACTGACAGAGAGAAGAAGATCTGAGTTGCAGCATCCAGCCACACACGAGGGTTTTGAAGTATATTCCACTTTAGAGGGAAATAACTTTTAGCAAAGTACAGTCTTATGTGACCTGTAGTATTTTGATTTTGTGAACTCACATCAGGAGTAAACAGGTGCTTAAGTCCATCAATGGCTCCTGGCAGAGTGAGGCCACGAATCAGGAAGATAGTGAGCACCAGGTATGGGAATGTAGCTGTGACGTACACAGCCTGGAACAAACAAATGCAGAAAGTTGTACAGACATGTATATAGTTTGGGCATTTTTTTAAAAATATTTCTGCCATGATTTCAGAAGTCCATGGCTGACCTTTAAAAGAATTTTATGAATTACACTGTTTTATACAGACCTTCCCAACGGACTGTATCCCTTTGATGAAACAGATATAGACCACAGACCAGGCACTAGCCAGACATATGACCATCCACCACTGCAGGGAGCCACTGGTCTCAATGTTTGGTGTGATGTTTAAGGTCTCACGATACCAGAAGTAATTCACTGGGCTGCTCCTCTCACATTCCACATTGTAACCTGAAGACATAAAGCAAGAGAGACAAAAAGTAACTCCTTTATTTCCACAGACTGTTAAGTGAAATTCAGCTCAATTTCAACTTGTACGTTAGTGTCCCTAACGGGAAACTTGCTTCGGGGACAGATCAGAAACTTAGAGGCACGAGACAAGGACCATTATGAGGCACTTCCTTATTCAGTTTAAGGTTGACAATATATTTATAGGCTGTTTGAGGAGTTCAAAGTGTAGATACAAAATGATCCTCATTTATATTTTGGCCAAAGAAAGTAGGATAGAAAGCACTGTTTTGATTTCAAACATATACGGATGTTGGCAATGTCAAAACACAGCTGACATGGTTGTGGAATTTATGCAGCTCAAAGCAACAGAGGTGCAAGCATCTGCATCCAGGACAACAACCTCTGGACATGGAGTGCACAGACATAAGCACTCGTCTGTTGGTGCTGCAAGTTGATGGCTTTCTAAACTGATGGCGTTAGAGGACCCTTGCTCCTTGCCAGTTCCAAACAATTTTCCAAATGTAGTCAACCTATTTGTGCAAACTGTCATCAGTAAATACTGTCAGAATTTGCACATGATATATTCAACTAAAAGTTGAATTTTACAAATAGATTGGCAATGCAAATGTACATTAAACACACTGCATAAATTATCCAGCAATGTTTGAAAAAGTGGGTAAAAAATTTAAAAATTGGTGCAAAGATTAAAGTTGATAGTTTTGCTCGAACTTCGGTTCATAGATTTGATTTTGAGGATGGCAATTTATGTTCCCCATTGCAAATTTTGAAAATACCTTCCAGTTTTCATGTATTAAATACTCCTGATCTTCCTCTGTTCTCACTCATTTAATTGTCTGACTTTTGGGGCTCCTGTCACTCAAAGGCCCCCTCCTTCACTTGGGCAAAATCTGGTCTGATTGTTTGTCTGTTCAATTCTACTAAATAGTCAGTGCAATGCAACACCAAGTTTTTATGGGCTGTACATTTCTTCTACAGTCTATGCTCGGCACTGGGGTTACCATCTAGAGCCAATGAGCTCTCACAACAGACAAATAATGGTAGGCAGTTGCAGTGGCAGGTCTATTGGGTTGGACCAACAGAATCAGGTGTCTCATGCAACTATGGTGCTGTTAACAGAGGGATAGGGAGAAGTCCTGATTCTGTGGACTTTTTTTGTCACGTGCATAGAAGTGCTCTATCATGTGGACGTATAAAGACTCTGAAGGGCATATCAAACTTGAAAAGGTTTAACGCAACCTCTTAACGTTTCAATTCAATCATTTTAATGATTTCCTAGCACTCTAAGAACTGGAAACTAAGAAGACTGTCCTCTGTTTTTGTGTTCCATGATATTGTGTCCCTGCATTAAATGTTGAAACACATACTATTTGTGGTGATGTCCCTGCTAGTAAATGCTTTTTTAATAACTGGATTGTCCAAACTCTTCAAAAATGTCCTGAATTGAAACTCACAAAGGAAAAATGCATGCTAACATCAGCTAACATAGTCAGAGGTTCAACCATACCACTGATCAGACCTGTGTTTAGAAGCTGTTTCTTGAATGACACAGCTGTTGTGCACAAATTGCAGACCTTAAGCTCACTTCAGTTAATATGTTAAGACGAACAACTCTGACCATTTAACACCTGGCTACACTCTCTGATAGTTCATAAAAGATTCATTCATTTGTTTTCTATACCCCTTATCCCTTTCGAGGTTGCTAGAGCCTATTCCAGCTGTCACTGGGCAAGAGGCGCACCCTGAACCAGTCGCAGGGCCACATAGAGAGACAGACAAACATTCATGCTCACACTCATACCTAACCCAATTTAGAGTCACCAGTTAACCTAATAAGCAGGTTTTGGTCTGTGGGAGGAAACCAGAGTGCCCAGAGAGAACCCACGCATGCAGGGGAAGAACATGCAAACTTCACACTGAAAGGTCCTGTCTGATCCTGGAATGAACTGGAGACCTTCTTGCTGTGAGGCACGTGCACTACCTGCTGCGCAACCATGCCACCCCTTCGTAAAACAATTATGACTTATCTTTTTATGATCAAAATTGACCGGAGATGGCACGTAGAGCTTGGCTGTAAAACACTCCCCTTTGTGATGGCCTTGTAACTTATTGTTTTGTTTTTTACAGACATTTTTTCCTGCCAGGATGACTCACATGGGTGTTTTACACTGATATATTTTTTAGAAAATACCCTTGTTGTTACTGGCAATGTGGTGGTTGAACTCACACCATGTGACATCAAACATAAAGAGCAGCTGTGGGTTTTTCTTCTTACCTGTTAAATTATCATTGACTGGACATTGGCTCCATGGCAGGGGGTTTTGGAAAGAGTTCAACAAGTACCAAAGAACCCATGCCAGGATGGTGTTGTAGAACACTCCGGCCAGAAATGACACCACCAAAGAGGCAATTCCTGCACAGAGGGAAAATATGGTAAACAAGATCCTCCAAATAAAACTGTGATGGTGGATGTTAATCATGATGTGGGATCACACACCGACTCCGCCCAGTAGTGGTGAGATGGAGTTCCAAACACCGATGCTGCCTTTGCGAATCCTCTGTCCTATGGCAAGCTCCAGGTAAAGCAATGGGAGGCCCTCAAACACAAGAGCTATCAGGTAGGGGATGAGGAATGCACCTGAAGACATAAAACAAACAGTTAATGTACTTCCTAATGAGAGTAAGACCACTGCCTTAGTGAGGATACTTTGCACACACAGTCATTATTCATTCATCTTCTATACCACTTATCCCTTCTGGGGTCTCAGGAGGACTGGAGCCTTGTCCAGCTGTCAACGAGCAAGAGGTGGGGTGCACTCTGAACTGGTCCCCGGCCAACTGCAGGGCTACATAGAGAGACAGACAACCATTCATGCTCACACTCACACTGTGGGAGGAAGGTGTAGTGCCCAGAGAGAACCCACACATGCACAGCGAGAACATTCAAACTTCACACAGAAAGGTCCTGCCAACTCAGTACCGAACCAGGGCCACCATGTCACCTTTTTCTAAAACATCATAGAGTAAAGTTAAGGATCATAAGCAATTAATAGGAACCATATTATTGGATGTGGAATGACTTCTTTCTCTCTTCTTTAAAAAAGATGTGGCTGAAATTTTAACAACAAATGGAGCAAACTGAGCAGATCTGGAGAGCTTTACCTTAACTTTGATTTCTTGTGAAATGTTAGTTTGCATGTTTACCAGGTGAAACCAGAAATATGGTCTTCATTTAACCCTTAATGTCTGCTATTTCAATCCTTTGGTTCTATTTGGGTCAAACTGGCCAAGGACCACTCATTCCTTGTTTCCTTAAGTCCATACAATAAAAGTCAATCTTATCGCACCTAAGCCTCATCAGAGAACAGACCAGTTTGTGTGTTCCCTGCACATGAAATGTTCAATCTACAATCAAACCAGTACTGTTACATCTGTTTTAAATTAAAAAATAGCCTAAGTTCCACATGATTCATTTCAAGAAGATTTATACAGTGTTTTTAGTGAACATCTAAGCAAAAACAATTTCAAAAAACATTTTGTCTTCAAAAGCGGTCAAAAGAAATTCTCAGCAGAGCTGAACTGAACTCATAGATGTAAGAAACGTGGGCTTGTAATGACTTAACTTTAATTCTTCGAAGAAACTGATTTTTTTTTTTTTAAATGTATTTTTTGGGCATTTTGTGCCTTTATTGATAGGAGAGAGACAGTGGATAGACTTGTGAAAGGGGGTGAGAGAGTAGGGGAAGACACTCTGCAAACTGGCCACAGGCTGGATTCGAACCTGGACCGGCAGAAGCAAGTACATGGGGTGCCTGGTTGCTAACCACTCTGCCAAACCAGCACCCCAGAAGAAACTGATTTTTAAAAAACTTCTATCTTCCTCTCTGTGTTGGGATCTAATTTTACTGTTGCACGTAGACATAGTGTCCATATAAAGTATCAGTCCACTGCAATTCATATATGCATGTGTGTCTGTGTGTGTTAGTGGAAAAATTGCAGTACCACATTATTTTACCAATATCCTTCAACACTAATCTGCAGTTTAAGATAATTTACAATGACCAATTGCTTAACCGACTATTAATGACAAATAACCTGACCCACCAGATGGACAATTCAGTGTATTTCACCAGTCCACCTGGGAAACAGCCCATAGAAAAAAAAGGGAATTAACCTTTCAAAGGCATATCCGGCAGGTGATTGGACAATCGTAAATCAATCACACTCATTACAAGCCAATCAGACAATGAGGTAGGCGGGTCCTACTACCGAGGTGCAAAGGACAGAACATAAGCCAATTCATGATACAAACTGTCGGCAAAAAATGTCAGAAGTGGAGCCAAACACCCTTTATATGGAGAAGTAGTTTCAGAGTTGTGATTTGTTTGAAGGACGCCGATTTGGCCATGTGTCTTCTGGCCCTCACAGTTTTAGATCGGAGCTTGGCAAATGGATCTGCCTGATTAGAGATATTGAATCAAGCTGATCCATCTGCAAGGCATGGTTAAATGACAAACAGTAACCAAGTATTTCTTTAAGAAACTCTTAAAAAACACTGACTTGTGCGCCACAACAATGTATAGTGCAGCTGAATCAATATTTCATTTGAACATATTTTGCTGTATTATTATTTTGGTGAACATTCTTAAATCAACTACTTGTATTCTCTGTCTGAAAAAGTCATATGGGCTATTTATATACTCCTTCAACCTATACTGAGAGCTATTTTGTATTGAAGTTATATTAGTTCCGCATTACCTGTTGTAGCAGGGGGGGCTTTAATTGATGAGACGCACCGACGCACGTTCCTCTGTGCTGGGCAGAAGTGGAGATGTCCTCGTGTTGTTTTGAAATCCCAAGGGGAAAAGTTGCTTAACATGTTTAAACTGCATTACAGCGCAGCGAGAATTTATTGTAAGTCTGTATAGGACTATTTCAGTTGGTTTTGCTTGAAAAAAGTGTTGCTAAACCATGTTAAAATCGTCGGAGATTTGGCTGATTTGCTTATTGTTTCACTGCAGGGGGAGGCCGCGTGTGCGTGTGACGTATGTGCCCTAGCGCTGCATTGCAGGTGGGTCGTTACATGTTTTTGATATTTAAAGTTTTTTTTTTCACTATAAAGGAGGACAGAACAGTTTTAGATACGTTTTTCTGCAAGTTCTTTCTCTGCAGATACATTTTTTGTGGACTCGAAATGTGGAACGCAATTTACAATTTAATTAGAGAATGTTTATCTCAGTATTTTTTTTTCTTCCTTTACTGCAACACCGTATATCTTACGAGTATTACACTGTGGGAAATTTTTTTGTATTAAGTGCACTGGAGTAAAACGAGGGACAGCCTCTGAATGTGCTCATAATAGATGCAATTTTCTGTGGTCTGAATCTCATGAAGGTCCATACGCTTCATAACACCACTATACCACAATACTTTATTGAGAGATGTAATTCACAGCTGCTGTAATTTTTACATGCATTGTTTCTTTTGTTATTCATCATTTAATTTAGATACATCAGATCAAAATGAAAAAATAATTAAAAGATCTTTTATTTAAACTATTATTTGATCCAAACAATCACAGTGGCTTCAGTTTTAGCATGCATTTTTGGAGAGGAGCAGCATAAATTGTTCTTTATTGTGTGCCACATAAGATGATAAGAACAAACTAATAATTTATTCTTAAATTTTGTCTTGTGACTGCAAATATGATCCACAAAATTCTATTCTTTTTATTTTTAGAATTGTCATAAAGACAGTTTCTGTCTCGTTATATTTCAATAAGTTTCTTTAGTACTTCAAAAACCTCAATAGTTTCCTGAGTGAAAATGATCTGATCATCTTCTGAAGAACATAGTGATGTTGGTTGGTGGCTGTCTATGTACTGGGGGTAGGGGGCTACTTAAACATGAGTTCTCAATGAAGAAAATAATACTGAGCAAATACTTGGCAGTTGGAAACTCAGTAAAAAGAGCAATTAGTAATATTAGTAATTAGTAATATTAGTAAACATGCTGGGATTGCCAGCAGTTCATTCACTACTACACATGAAATACACTAAGACCGGTGTTTTTTAAGTCATCATGAGTCATGAAAAAGCAAGGATGCTCATGATGGTTCAGGATTACTCATGCCAGTAGGGATGATATGTTGGTTATGTGTGAGCATTCAAAATGACCTTAATGGTTGTTCTCATGATAAAATTCTAGTCCTTTGAGTGTTAATTTAAAACTGTGACTCAATTGTTTACTATAAAGTATCTTGATTTTATATATGCAAAGGTTAGAGGGAGCAAATTATGGCTGAAAAATTAATAGAGCAAAAATAGCATTAAAAGTTTTCCAAAGATTTTGGCAACATTTATGTTCACGACACATCTGTCCCACTGGAAATAGCTCAGTGGCCCACATCTTCATTATTCCAAGGCTGTGATTCAAAATACAGCTTTGTACATGGTTCATTTTATAATGTGTATTTTCAAATCAGCATCTCAATCTGCCTTCTACATTTCATTTTTATTAGAATTTGTTGTAGAAACATATCATGACCCAGTCACTTCATCAATGTGTTGTTTCTGTCCTACATGCTGAACCTGCTGTTGCTGTGAATGTAACTTTGTTTCCCATCTATCCATCCATCCACCTTAAAATTTTTTGAAATGACCACTGTCTATAAAGAAAAGTTCTGGTTCTGCCTCTAACTTTACTGAGGTCAGTCTGAGTCTCTGCTGAATGTCACAGCCTATGGGAATCAGGAATTTCAAAGTCAATATTTGAAGGTGACTTTACTTAACCCTGATCCAGTAAGGGAATCTGTGGCTTTGTTTTTATTTTATTTTTCCATGAAAAATATGAGGAAGTCAAGACAAGACGTGTGGTTGCTCAGCAGAAAGCACCTATTGATGTTCACGTTATCAATGAATTATGGCTAAGGCTCAACATTTACTGCACAGTGACAATGACTGACCAAGGCCATTTGTTAATGACTAAACTTAGACAGTGATGTTGTAACTTCTATTTGGACCTATTTTTAGTATCCAGTGACTTGTTGAAATCCCAAGAGATAGTGTGTTCAATAAAAAATATGATAAAAATGAATCAATAGCAGCTTTACACAATGATGTTTTGTAACATGTGGGCATTGTAATGCATCTCATATAAAAGCTTCAAGAAAAAGCGTCTCACCTCCTCCATAGATTTGACACAGGTATGGAAAACGCCACACATTTCCAAGTCCCACAGCAACACCAATACATGTCAACAAGTACTGCACCTTATTGTCCCATTTTGGTCTCTCCTCCACAGCAGAGTCTTTAGTTTTTGCCATCTTAAATTATAAGCAGTATTTGTTTTTTTAATGCAGCAATAAAAAATCCACGCAAGTGCTTCTATCAAGTAGTTATACTTCAGTCACGTGCAAAATGCTCCAGCTATCTAGTTCTCCTGGTGTTAAATATTGCTTTCTTGATTAGCTCAGTCTTAATGATGGGAAGCTCTCGTCTATTGTTCTCTGTCCTTCTTTCATGTGGGCTGTCCTTAAACTTCAATCAGTCAGAGATCATGGTTTTACTGGATTTCTGTCAAAAGGGACTTGAAAAGAAGTGAACACATCAGTCGTGATGGTTTATAAGTATTACCTCCCTGCTCATTTTAAAAGTGTTTATATTATTAAATTAATTTATTTCAGAGGGGACAATGCGAGTTCATGTACATAACCATACAGCAAAGTAAACAAAACAGATTATAGCCACTGGCTAATTTCCATCTGTTGTCCCTTAGTAGATGGTCCCTGGTGAGGAAACGGCAAAGACTAAAACAATTGTAATGGAACTACTGTTACAGCAGAGAGTATGTTAGAAAATCTTGGATAATGCAAATGGAAACAGTTATAGTTAAGAAAGTTAACACAGAGAATGCTATATAGAAGTGATCCAGGAGTTAAAATAGATTACATACATTGATGTGGGAGAGTTGTTGAATAATGCAAAACACAAGTTGTTGGATTATCATTAAAAAGTAATTGAGTTTTTTTGGCAGATTATTGCAACAGTTTATCATAGGTGGAAAAAATAAAGTTGTGAAAACAGAAGATTTAGTGAGAAATCTTATTTACACCTCAGTTTTCAAGAAGTCTATAATCTTATTTCCTCACACGTTCATGTATGTTTGCTATATTACACCCTGAACTAATAACTGTATCCTGTGCTCTATATTGATTATGTTGAATGTGATTTAATGTTATAAAAAAACCTTCAAATATGATCAGAATTCTTCTTCATACTGTGTATTGTGGGTAGCTTACATGTTAACCTACTGTGAAATTAAAATTCTAATCCAAAACTGGCGAGAGGTCAAAACAAAAATGTCCTCCAAAAACCATTATTCACCCAATGTTACTTTAAATGGCTTTGCTTTTCACCCATTGTTGTGGAAACGTCTGCAAAAATTTGGATTTTTGTATATGATTGGAAATTTGAAGTAAAAAGAGAAAAGAATAATAAGGTGTGATACATATGCAGGTGGACGAAATTGTTGGTACCCTTCCGTCAAAGAAAGTGATTGACATAACTTTAAATTGACAAAATTAATAATAAATAAAAATGTGGAATAATATGAATGCTAACCAAAGACTGGAATTTGCCAAAATGCAAATTGACAAGCCACAAAGCTTCTGGGAGGATGTCATTTGAACAGATTAGACAAAATTGGAGCTTTTTGGCAAGTCACATCAGCTCTAAGTTCACAGATGCAAAAATGAAGCATACAAAGAAGAGAACACTGTGCCTACTGTGAAACATGGAGGAGACTCAGATATGTTCTGGCACTGTTTTCCTGCATTTGGTACAGGGTGTCTCGAATCTGTGCAGGGTACAATGAAATCTCAAGGCTATCAATGCTTTCTGAAGTGAAATGTGCTGCCCAGAGTCAGAAAGCTTGGTCTCAGTCGCAGGTCCTGGGTCCGCCAACAGGATGATGACCCACAACTAGGGATGTAACGGTTACCGGTAAAATGGTAAACCGCGGTAAAATTTCCCACGGTTATCATTACCGCGTCCTATAAAAATTACCGTTTTACCGTGTTTGATAACCACAGTGCGTCAAAAATGCATGCTGATGCTGCTCTTTGCCTAGAAATGCCTGAACTTTGAGGCTCTTCCTGGATGAATCGGCCTCATGGGAAGCACGCATGCGCAGTTTGCATTGTTTGGCCTCAGCGGAAGTTACAGACAGCGGAGAGTTCCCTCTGGAAACGGACTCTTAAGTCTGGTTAAATTTTGGATTTTACAAAGATACCAAGGGGAAACTGATAGAAGACAGTCCCCCTGTCTAGAAACGAAGCTGCGGCGAAAGAAAAAGACGTGCACGGTTAAAACTGCCATAACTCCTCGAGTAAATGAACCCCCAAGAGTGTCTAGCTGCAGAGAGAGAGCGAGCGAGAGAGGGCGAGAGAGAGAGAGAGAGAGCAAGTAAAGATTCAATGAGCCATACCCGAGTGAATTACAGGTGGTTTGTCAGTATTCCCTGTCTAAATAATGTCTAGATATTGTAAATAACAGCATTAGTGTCATTTTGGAGTGTATTCTTGCCGTTCTTTTGCCGTGTTTTCGCCGTATTTTGAAGTTGATCGTCTTTTTCCGTCAAAGTTTGTGCTTTATGGATTTAATTGATCGTACTCTGGAAAAAAAATATCGAGGATATCTGCCAGGGAGAGGGGAGGAGACCAGAGGAGAGTCATGAAGGGGGCTAACAAGGACTATCGTCAGTAAAAAAAAATAAAAGGCCATGATATGGCCTAATATGATGAGCTGTAACATGGACACTAATGCTGCAGGCAAACAAAAATCTGTGAGTGTATGTAAAATAGGTTAAATGTTGTTCATTTTCAATTGTTTATAAAGAGAATCCTATTTAAAGTTCAAATCTGTTGTTTTCTTTTCTTGTAATTACACACAGTTTAAGCATTTATAACATAATAATGACAAATACTTGCTAGAATTGTTTACTTTTATTTCTCATGAAAGAAGGGTAAAAAATATACCCAAAGGGCATTTCTAGACACATTTGTTGACAAAAAAGACAAAAAAGAACTATTAAAATTATAATATTAAAGGGGTTAATGATTTCAATTTGTGTTAAATTACATTTTGAACATTTTGAGCACACTGCAACAATACCGTGGTAATAATGATAACCGTGATAATTTTGGTCACAATAACCGTGATACAAAATTTTAATATCGTTACATCCCTACCCACAACACACAGCTAAAAACACCCAAGAATGCCTCAGAACAAAACATTGGACTATTCTGTAGTGACCTCCAGTGAGCCCTGATCTTTATCCTTTTGAACATTTGTGGAAGGAGTGGAAACATGCAGTCTGGAGAAGACACCCTTCAAATATGAGACAGCTGGAGCACCTTGCTCATGAGGAGTTGACCAAAATACCTGTCCACAGGTGCAGAAGTCTCAGAGTTACAGAAATCGCCTAGTTGCCTCAAAAGGTTTTGCAACAAAATATTAAGTTAAGGGTCCCATCAATTTTGTACAGACCAGTTTCATTAGTTTTTTAAAATTATTCTGTTGAACCACAACTCAAAACAATATCTGATTTTCATAGTTTTTATTTATTAATATATTTATCAGTTTCAAGTTGTGTCAGGGATCATTGTGGGTTTTTCTTTAACAGAAGGGTACCAGGGTCCCACAGCAAAGCCAATATATGTCAACAAGTACTGGACCTGGTTCTACTCTGGTCTCTCCTCCACAGCAGAGTCTTTCCTTTTTGCCATCTTAAATTATAAGCAGTTTGTGGTTATTTGATGCAGCTATAATGTTCTAAGTAAATGCTTCTGTCAAGTTGTTAAAAGTCAGTTAGATGCAAAATTTTCCAGCTCTCTTTATGTTAAATGTTGCTTTCTTGATTGGCTCAGTCTAAGTGATGTAAAGGTCTCTCTTGCTCCCTGTCCTTCTTTCATGTGTTCTTCCTCCTGAAGACACAACTGTCTCAGCTCAGATATCAGCATGTCTGGCTGATATTTCCCCATGGATGAAGGAACGCCACCTTCAACTAAATCTGTCCAAAACTGAGCTCATTGTAGTTTCAGCGTGCCCCTCCATTCAAACACAGATTGGTGTCATGCTTGAATCTAATCTACTTGTGCCCACAAACTTTGCCAGAAATCTGGGTGTCATGATTGATGACCAGCTGACCTTTAAGGCTCACGTGGCCTCGATTGCTCGGTCTTGTCGATATGCCCTCTACAACATCAGAAGGATCAGACCCTACCTGACCCAACAGGCCACACAGCTTCTGGTTCAGGCCCTGGTGATTTCATGCATTGACTACTGCAACTCTTTGCTAGCAGGCCTCCCTGCATGTACATTTAAACCTCTTCAGATGATTCAGAATGCAGCAGTACGTCTTGTCTTTAACCTGCCCAAAACAGCTCATGTCACCCCGCTGTTAATCTCACTACAATGGCTTCCAGTGGCAGCTCGATTCAAATTCAAAGCTCTTCTTCTGGCCTACAAAACAGTGACAAAAATGGCTCCTGCCTACCTGGACTCCCTCATCCAGGTCTACACTCCCTCTCGCTCACTTCGCTCGGCCTGCGAAAGACGCCTGGTGCTCCCAGCCCAACATGGCTCTAAATCTCTAGCCAGACTCTTCTTTTCTGTTGTTCCCAAATGGTGGAATGAGTTACCTAACTCCATACGATCCGCAGAGTCCCTTTCTACTTTTAAGAGATGTCTGAAGACTCATCTGTTCAGGGAACACTTTGGCTTTAATCTGATCTTCTCCTCTTTGTCCTCAGAGGTAGAATGAATCAGAAGGTCTCAGACCAGCTCTTAATGAATATTTAGCACTGAATTTTGAATGCTCGGAATGTTGATCGATGTTGTTGACTTGAATTTTTGTTGCTGACTTGAAATATTTGTTGTGACTTGAATTATTTGTCGTGACTTGAATTATTCGTTGTGACTTAAATTATTGTTGTGATAAGCTGTATTCATGGATTAAAGTTCTCCGTCGCTGCGACGGATTTCCGTCAACCGGGCGGAGAAAGTTTGTTTGTGTGTGTGTGTGCGCGCGCGCGCGTGTGGGTGTGTGTCTGTGTAGGGGGGCAAGGAGCTGTCACTGTTTGTGATATTAACGGACTTTGATGGAGGACGAAGAGCGGCCTCTTTTACTGTCTAAACTCTGGAGCCGCATGCAGCTCTTAAGCCCACTTGTTGCGGCTCCCTGCAGCCCACGGTTCCGGAGGCAGATGCGGCTCTTTAGCTCGGTGTCACTCCATGCCAGTGATGTAGCGGAGGGAGCACCACGTTGTCTTTGTTTTTTTATTATCCGTGCTTACGGTACGAGCCTGCGGGTACCGGTTCTTTGCAGCGTAACGGCGCGTAAAGCCCGCTGTGACAATCGGCAGGTGCGTAAATACCCCTTCTCTGATGTTGGCTCACTCCTCCCGCCTCCGCCTCTCTGAAGTTTACTCGCATCACCCCTGCACCTGCGGCTCCACACGACTTCTCCACGGTGGAATGGAGGGCAAAATGGCTCTTTCCATACAAAAGTTTGCCGACCCCTGGTCTAGCAGATTGGAGCAGTTAAGCAATAATCGGCAGCAGTATTGAAGAGAGGCTGAGATTAACCCTGTGATGCACAAATTAATACTTAAAAATGGTAAAAAAAAAAAAAAATGTTTTGAATGCTTTTATTACAAAAATAGCCTAAATAATAGATAAATGACAAAAAAAAATCCTTAAAAAGTTTAAAGGGGGGGTCTTTGATCAATTGTTGCCATATGGCAAGAATATGCAATCATGGAAAGTACTATAAAATCAACATTTTTGAGCAAAAAGGCATTTTATTTCAAACAAGACTCAACATATCTATGTTATACTCTTCCAAAATGAACAAATAAACATTTATACAGTGAAACATTGTATAATTTCTAGTTATCTAAAATATCTGCTACTTAAAACCTGAAACCTTGAACCTGACTCAATAAAGTACGATTTATCATTCTTTATTTTCATTTCATTCAGTTTTTTTTCTGTTTCATTTCATTTGATTTCAAATCATGTCAATTTAATTGATTTGATTTCATCCATCTGATCTGATTTCATTTCATGCCTTATGAAAGTCAACAAAGCAGTTCCTCTCAACGTCTGCTAATAGAAACCAAAAACTTGAACCTGGGTCCATTAAGTTCAATCTATCATTCTTTTTTTCAATTCATTCAGTTGTTTTTTTCTTTTTTATTTCATTGGATTCATTTAATTTCAACACATTTCAGTTGATTTTGATCTGATTCCTCCACTAGTTTAACAGTAGTTTCTACCCTGCTCTCTTTCCCTCTCCTGTAGAAGTAGCTGGGATGCATTTTTTATGGAGGAAAGTAGATACTATTTCAAAGATAGCCAGAAAACTACCTTAAATTACACACAAAAAAAAAAAAAAAAAAAAAAAAAAAAAAATGTATATATATATATATATATATATATATATATATATATATACATATACACAATGTTATTAGTTTTGAAACATAAGCAAAAGGTGTAAACAGTCTCAGGATAGTTTCCTGCTATTTAAGTGAATGGAACTCCATTAGGTTGTATACACTAGGATTTTCCATATTTGCATATTGTTGCCATGTGGCAACAAATCTGTTTTGGCATATTACAAAAAAAATTATCACAACAAAATTTAATAATGTGAAAAAAAATAAAGTTTACTTACCCCAGATAATGATTTAATTTTTTTTTTTTGAAAAATCTCCAAAAATTAAGACAAGCTTGGAGAGCCCCACACAATATTGTTTGGATGTCAAATGTCCATTAGCAAAAAGGACTGGCAAACAAGATATCCTGGTCATGTGGCCTCATAAATTCTATTTACTTCAAACTAAAAGTCCCCTCTTCACACCTAAATGTAAAAACATACATTTTATTTCACAGTTTCGTAGAAAAATTAAGATAAAATATTTGCTGCCATATGGCAACACTATGCAATAGAGGGTTAAATAGTCTGTAGGGCCTATTTTACAGGGCTGTCTGCAATCACACTTTTTTCTGCTGCACTATTGTTATTAAACTATTGTTACTGAAATACTAAAAAATGGAAGTTTTGTGATTTATATCCAATTAATGACAATAGTAAGGTCCATTGTTACATTATGAAAACTGATTACGAGTAGGGCGTTAGGAGGTAATGCCGACCCCCTTATACCACCACCAACACAAAAAATAATTTTCAGTCAAATGATTTTTTTTCACTTTAATCCATGTGTATTATAAAAAACAAAACAAAACAAAAAAACTGGCACTTCTTCTGGCACTGGTTGGCAGCAGCTGTGGCCAATTGACTTGAAGCACTTTGACACACTTGCTAAGGTTTTTCCCCTCAGTCCGAATTCTTGCTTGTGTTGTACGTCTTTGGACAAAAGCGTCTGCTAAATGAAATTGTAGAATTATAGTTGTAGAATGTGTGCTGTCCTTAAACTTCCAATCGGTCGGAGACGTGTTTTTTAAAAAAAATTCTAAAGAGACTGTCCATTAGGTGTGAAACATACTAAAATCAAAGTTTTGTTTTCAGAAGCTACTAGTTTAAAGATGACAGAAAATGTCTGTAGGGGTCTTAAACAATGTAAGTAGATGTCATATTTAACTGTTCATTTGAGGGTTATAGGCTTGCAGGACTGAAAGTTTATTTTCCTGCTTTGGATGATATTCAAAATCAGATTTTTATTTTGATTTTTGAACAAAATAATCGATTTAAAAATCGGTAGACAAAAAATTACGATATTTAGGTGAATCGATTTTTTCTCCCACTCCTATTGAAGAGGTTCATGTCACATCTAAGTGTTAAATGATACATCCGTGTGGTATAATTTAGTCTGAAACAACTGTTTCGGCTAATGGCTAACGAGGGCAGACAACAGTTAACGACAGTTAGCCATTAGGATCACTAGGGCATGTAAACCCCTCCGATAAGATGGTGACTCAGGCATGACCAGTATTCTAATTCCCACTACCACTTTGTTTACTTCAGAGTAAGTTATGATGCAGTTTGTTTATGTGGAGTGTGAAAAGTGTATTGAAAACTTTGTTATATCACTGTATAAAAGTTTTTGGAAATGTCTTAATTAAATGCTTTAATGGTAACATCTTTTTTTCCATCCAGAATGCACCTCAAAGTGGCAGCAGATTTAAGTAGCTCAACTTCACTGTCGTGTTTTTAAAAAAAAATACAGACGTCTTTTTGAAGACATTGGCTGTCAAATTAGTTTTTGCAAGACAATTTTTCATGCTGGTTCTGCCCTGCCTCCTTTAGGAAGATTTGACCATAATCTGGTTCTCTCCTCCACCTACAAGCCCATCGTACAGCAGCAACCAGTCCTCACACTGGCTATTAGAAACTGGTCTAATGATGATAATGCTGAAGATGCTCTAAGAAGTTTCTTTGGGGCCACAGCCTGGGATGTCCTTTTTGAACCACATGGAGATGACATCAGTGCCATGACTAAGTGTGTCACAGATTATATTAACTTCTGTGTGGACAGCATTCTCCCAACAAGAACAGTTAGGTGCTTCCCCAGTGACAAACCATGGATCACTAGTGACCTGAAAAAGCTGCATAACATGAAAAAGAAAGCCTTCAGGGAGGGAAACAGGGAGTTAATGAGACAACACTAAAACAACTTAAAACACAAATTAAGAAGTGCAATGGGCTCTACTGGAAAAGTTAGAAAGTCAGCTCCAGCAGAACAGTGTTAGGAATGTGTGGTCAGGAATGAAAAAGATTATTGGCTTCAAGTTAAAGGGGGATCAGACTGATGGAAGTATGGACAGTGCAAATGAGTTGAACATGTTCTTCAATAGGTTCAGTTTAGTTCACCCCCTGCCTCCAGCCCAACAGACTACACACCCTCCATGAGCCCACAGCTTTCCTGTCACACCTCCACTCTGTCTCCCTGCACCTCAGTCATGGACCTGAACACAGCCTCATCTCCCACCACATTAGATCACCATGAGACCTCCTCTGCCTCCACCTCTTGCCATTCTGTCTGGTGAAGAGACAGCTAGAGAAACTGAACTGGAACAAGGCTGCATGTCCGGATGGTGTCAGTCCCAGAGTGCTGACAATCTGCTTAGAGCAACTATGTCAGATTCTTCAGCATCTTCTCAACACCAGCCTGAGTCAGAAAAGTGTTCCTGTGCTGTGAAAAAGATCCTGCCTTGTTCCAGTGCCTAAAAAACCACAACCATCTGAATCCAGTCACTACAGACCCATTGCCCTAACATCTGGTAATTAATAAAATAAATAAAAATGGGCTTGGGGTTGAAGATGCCATCACCTACCTGCTTCAGAGAGCCCAGTCTCATCATCGCAGCACTTTGAGGATCATGTTCTTTGATTTCTCAAGAGCTTTTAATTCAATTTAGCCTGCTTTGTTATGTAAGAAGTTCCAGGTGGATACCTCCAAAAAGCCTTGATCTATGACTGCCTAAAAAACAGACCACTTTGAGACTGAAAGGTTGTGTGTCTGAGATGGTGGCAGCACTGGAACATGTCGAGGGACTGTACTCTCTCAATTCCTCTTCACAGTGTACACCTCAGACTTCCAGTACAACTCTGAGTCCTGTAATCTGCAAAAATACTTTGATGACTCTGCAGTTGTGGGATGTATCAGTGATGGACAAGAAGCTGGGTACAGAGAACTGATCAGTCAGTTTGTTAAATAGTGTAATAAAAAATCATCTCATCTTAAATACCAGCAAAACAAAAGAGATGATTGTTGACTTCAGGAGGAACAAGATAAAACAAATTAGTGTTTACATCCTGGGAGAAGAGGTGGAGGAATACAAGTACCTTGGAGTTCAGCTGGACAACAGATTATACTGGAAATGCAACACTGAATCCATCTACAAGAAAGGTCAAAGCAGACTCTTATTCTTAAGAAAGCTGAGAACTTTCATTATCTGCACCAAGATGCTGCATGTCTTCTATAAGTCTGTTGTGGAAAGTGTAGTCAGCTTTGCAGCCATCTGCTGGGACAGCAGCATCAGAGCCTTGAAGAGACTAAACAAGCTGATCATGAAAGCTGGTTCTGTGCTGGGGATAACTCTGGAGCTAATGGAGCTGATTGTCCAGAAAAGAATAGTGCACAAGCTGATGAAGATAATGGAGGATTCTTCACACCCTCTCCACATCACTATGGAGAATCAACAGTGTGTCCAGTGAGAGGCTTCGTCAGGTCTTTTGCAGGACAGAAAAATACAGATCATTCCTGCTGCCAGCAGCCATCACGCTCAAGAACATGTTATTAATTATTTCTATTGTAATTATAAAAAAAACCTACTACAATATTGAAATTTAGTTTCTGGAATTAATAAAGTACTTTTAATTTCATTTCATTTCAAATACCACAATATCTGTGGTAATTTATTTAAATCGTTCTCATAATAATCATTATTTGTTGTTCATGAGGTAGGTGGTTTTGGAGGTGCTTTAAATTCATAGAAGTCATAATATGGTGACTCATGTCTGAGCTGGCTGGAACTTTCTTCTGCAACACCCAAACTAGGGGCTTCACATCAAGATGCCTACACAGCAAGTGTGACTTTGCGACCTCGGCCACCACTCTCTATGCAAAGTCAATGTACAGCCATAATTGGGCGGGATCAACACTCCTGTGATGTGACTGCCAAGTTCTGGGTGACCGCGTCGCTTGTCACTCCGTCAGCAAAGTGGAAGTTTGAACTCTTTAGGCAATATCCCATGTGGCTAACAACAGTTAACTGCTACGGCCTATGGCCATTAACTGTTGTTTGCCCTTGTAAGCCGTTAGCCATAGTGGCTAACGATTATCTGTTAGCTGCTACGTTTAGCCGCTAACCATATGCTTCGTATGTTATAGCAGCGCTGCTTGATATGGATTGGTCGCTGATGAGTGTGATGTGCCAAACGATCGCCCAATCAAAAGCTGCTGTTGTTTTTGAAGGTTCTGCCCCTGAAAACATCTTCGCAGGGCTCCTCCCCAGATGGATTAGTGAAATATTTCCAATATGGAACTGTCCATCTGGCATGTCAGGTTAGATGTCCGGTGTCCATGGATGTTTCCTCTGTATTTCTTCCGGTCTGTTTGGTGTCCATCTGCAGCAGCTCTTCTTCTGTGAACTCCAGTTTATACAGACATCCTCTTGACTCCAAAATGTCATAATCATCCCTTTTTTTATTTCCTGCATTGTCTCTTCCTCACTCCACTTAGAGTCCAAACAAAAGAATTACAATACTTATAAGTTACATGAGGCTACAACCGGCGTACGAAGCTGCTAGCTTGTTATGTTTACAACAGCTCAGAGTGAGGCAGTGATTCAGCAGCAAATGACAAACAAGTTTAATATGTATTTATTTTTTTCTTCTTAATTTTAGTAGTTATATGTGGTTTTTTGACTATTATTTGACGCGTTTATTGAGAAACAGACCTTGTCCCGAGTCATACGACTGACTGAAATGGTGCGTTTTATGACGGGATGATTTTCTTGAGTTGTTGAATTAAAGCTTTATAATTGTGATCTGATGAAAATGCACATCAAGGTTTGATACTGTATAATGAAGGGTGTTTTATTTTAACTATAGCCTATATGACATAATATGAGAAAAAGATCCAATATTGACTTTTTAGAAAACAAAAGCATTGTATTAAAGCATTGTGATTCATACCTTCCTATTTCGAGATAGAATAATTTACTTGTCTTTATTGAAGGAGAAATTCATGGAATTCATGATGATAATTATTTTAATCATTTTAATCATCTGACACAGCTTTTATTTCTAGTCTTAAACAGTTTCACAGGCAGCATCTTTTATTCTTTCATGTGAATGTGTATGCATATGTGTATGTATATGTATGTGTGTATATATATGTATATATGCATGTATGTGTATATATTTGGTCTGTAAAGCACTTTGTAACCCTGTTTTGAAAAGTGCTATAGAAATAAAGTTTCTTCTCCTCCTCCTCCTCCTCCTCCTCCTCCTCCTCCTCCTCCTCCTCCTCCTTCTTCTTCTTCTTCTTCTTCTTCTTCTTCTTCTTCTTCTTCTTCTTCTTCTTCTTCTTCTTCTTCTTCTTTCTTCTTTCTTCTTTCTTCTTTCTTCTTTCTTCTTTCTTCTTTCTTCTTTCTATTATAATATTATAAGTGACTCATAATTGTCAAAAATATATCCTTGGAAAGTGGACCTATATGAATTATTGGAACCTGAAATAATAAATGCTGTTGTGATACATGAAAGCCTATCTGAATAAGCTTTCAAGCACTTTGTGCTGCATTTTTAATGTATGAAAAGTGCTTTATAAATAAAGTTTGATTTGATTTGACTGATTGCTTTAGAAAAAACTTATAAAGAGATTAAACAGATAGGCCAGTTTTGGGCTTCTGCAACTGTTGAACATAATTTTAGGCAGATCAGCATAAAAATGACTTAATTAGTATATCACACTGTGAAAAGGATGAACATTGTGAGCCTGATACTAAAACAAGCAAAACAATACTTGTTCTTTATTACATCTGTTGCCATTTTAACAACAATAATTGACCTTGATGGTTGATATAAAGTCTCTGTATTGCTCCAGTGTCTTCTGCTTTCCTTTAGACCCTCCAAGTAAGACCATGAAAGTAAAGTTTTTCATTCATCACCTAATGGGCCTGTAAGTGGCACCTTCCAACATTTTTAAGTGGATGTGTATAACATTTAAATAAACACCGAAGCGTCATTGGCCTCTGTCTCCATTAAACAATTGTGTGTTTGTGCCACCTGCTGGTGTCATATTGAATTACATTCTTCTTGGAGAGGCTTTGCACGAGCACTCCAGGGATGGACACTGTTATGCAGATCTAAAGCTGCTTATCTTCATTTTGAGCACTTGTTTATGAGTTTATGACCTTAACAAAGCATTTGTTGAGCTTTTATTACTTTTGAAGAAAATGGTTTCAAATCAGAGGAGCAGTTTGGACAAAGGGACAACTCCTTTTTTCATATGAATCAATTTGAAAATTTAAAAGGAGATATCAGGAGTCCCGGAATATATAATTTATTGCAACTGTTATTTCAATCTTTTCCTCTTGGCTAACTGTCCAATGTTTATGGACTGTCCTGTGTGGTTTTTATGCTCTCTGTGCAGGAAAAATTTCCTCTGGAACAATAAAAATTTCATCAGTAATGTTAGTAATTTACTTCTATGTCTATTATTCTATGTCCAACACAAAATAGCTAAGTAAGTTTATCCTTGATAAAGCAAGTCCAAAGTTTGGATCGGTAATTTGAAAAAGTCTATTTTTTATTTGTTTATGACTTCTCTATATAACAGGGTAGATTATTGACATTGATTGTTTTTTGTTCTACTTTATCCAGTGTTTTTCCATTGACTGCACTCATACTGTCTTACTCATCCTACCCCCTGACACCCATCATGCTCCTCTCCCAGTATGTTGTCTTCACACAGCACCTCCTTATCAACCTGTTCTTGGGAGTGAGAGAAAGATCTTTTGACAATGTTCCTGCTTTTGTAAATTTTGAAATATTTAAAACAAAACAGAGAGGATGCTGGGAGAGGAAGTCAGAGAGTGAGTAAACAGGATCATCTGCTTGGGCTGTGAATACACATGAGGATTAATTAATTGTATATCTATCTAAGGTAGACAGATATACAAATCAATTATCACATTCATTCATTAATTTCCTACATTTGGCAGAATATCGTATTTGTTGTTATCACCTAAATGTTAAAATCAGCAATAAGAATTTGTGATCTTTATATTACTACTTATTAAAATGACAAGAATAAACAAATTTGTGTTTCATCATATATAAAATATGTTTCAGTTACTTATGTTTAAAATTTGATTGAAATTGATCTTGGAGTCACAATGTTTTTCTCATTTGTTACAACAAAAAGCTAAAATTCATTTCAAGTTTGACTTGCATAAACATTACATCTGTGAACTGAGATGGTAAAGACAGTTTTAAGTAAAAAAAAAAAAAAATTTATTGCCTTCATTTCTTGAAGATGTTGAAGTAAAAAATATTTGTATTTATTTTTTAAGTGATAAGTCACATTTGCAGTTATTCCAAATATTCATTATGATAATGTAATATATAACAATATTTGTTCATATTAATATAAAAATTTCATCTTTTAACAGTGCCACATGATTTGGGCATGAAAACTTTGGTTGTTCCCAAAACATGTAACTTTTGGAAGATCATACATATTAACTATGCCAGTTCAAGCTTCCTGTCACCCAGAGATGATCAAATCCATAGAGCACCACAGCAAAGACGACATAAAATGTCTTGTTGTTCCAATTACAGGACGGTAATGTAGAATATGTAGCTGGTTTCTGTTGGTAGTGGAAAACAGTAGGTGTAAGAAAGAATGTTTAAAAAAAGTTTTTTGTTTTTGTTTTGATTGATTCAGTAACTTTGGGTTTGTGTGTTTTGTTATTGTTAATTACATCAGAAACCAAAGGATTTATTGTTTCAGTGTATAATTCTTTTCTCTTTTTGATTGTACAATTTTCTTTTCCTACAACATAACTTCGGACAGAGCTGGAACTAACAAATACCTGTAGATTTGTTGCTGTTATTTGCATAAAAGTGTCAGAATATATTTTTTTGTAATGTCTTTTGTAAGGTTTTTCTGTATTTTAAAAGCATTTACAAAGGCAGCCAATTCACACATTACCGGTAAATATAAGAAATAATATTCTCACATTATTGGGACAAAAATATTTTATTTGCAAAGCTCACAACCTTACTACAATAATTTAACACCACTAAAGAAAGGAACCTAAAAACATTGCATTTCCTTTTGCCAAAGTTACAAAACAACACATTACAGAAGCACTAGAAGTGACATTGTTCAGAAATGTACGAAACAGTTCTTTTGTTTTCTTTGCACTGATGGAATTGAAAACTTTACACTCAGAGGACAGACTTGCATAAACAGGAAAACTATTCTTTGGCTGTGATTGAAAGTGCCCTGCAAGTCCAATTTCTTGAGTATCAATATCATGTATTTAACCGGGTAAAAACTCATTGAGATTTAAAACCTCTTTTCCAAGAGTGACCTGGCCAAGACGGCAGCACAGAAACAGAAAATAAAACAGATTACGGTTACAGAAACACACTACAGAAAAACTGCATTGGAATTGTATGATGACACAGTGCCATCACAAGAGCCAATTTAGGTAATTTCTCTGTCTTTTATAATTGTCTTGAATTCCCCTAGGGTTACAGGATGTGTCAATTTCAAATCCTTCTGCACATCATTTCAGGCAGACGGGGCAGAAAATTTAAAAGCCTCTTTGCCCAGTTCAGTTCTTACTCTCGGGATCTGCAGCTGTATGATGTCCTGAGAGCGCAGGCCATATTGGCTGAAGTTTCTATGCATGTGTGAACACAGATATGTAGGCAGAAGTCCAAGAATAGATGCTTGCTTGTAGCAATGATAGCAGCTAACTCAAATCTCACACCACTTTAAAAAGGTTTTATTGGTCCTGGTGAACGAGCCAGAAAAGCTCAGATTTTCTGTCAAAGCTATTACAATGCTAATACTAACTTACCTTAAGTAACCTCTCTTCCATGCTGGAGATTTATTTTTCTTTCTCGGTGCTTTCATAAAGAGCAGACTTTGGCTTTTAGTTGTTCACTTCTTTAATCTAGCAACAGATAGATACAAGTTAAAAATACAAAACAAAATCTAGACTTTTGACCAGAGGAAATCAATAAATAAAACAATATTTTATAGCAACACAAAATAACAACACAAAATTGCATTTCATTTGCTTATGTTAGGTTTATTTAAATTTATCATAAGAAATTTGTTGAAGTTTTCCCCTGGATTTCTTTTTGTCTTTGCAGAAAAAAAGGCCAGCCTACATAATGCCTACAGAGGAGCTGCCAGAGAGGGGACTCCCGCCAAATGAAGGATTACACAATTAATCCATGAATTGTAAGGTACTGATGCCGGGGCTGGAAACTGTTGCTGTGAAACAAAAGGAGAAGTAATTAATCACTTCATACATAACTATCAAATTTGACAGTGAACAAGCTTAGAAATCACTATTGTTGTTGCTAAAAGTCCGAACTGATGAAGGTAAGGTTAAAAAATGAAAATGAAAAAATAATAATCTTTATCTAGACTTATGGATTCTGGGTCCCAGACCAAATAGGTGAGCTCCTCCTGGCCTTGAGTAACCAAGTAGAAAACTAAGATAATCACAACTACGAGAGGACGAGAGGACATCATTGAACCTGCCAGACAAGAGAATTTCGTTTCATGCTGTGCAGGTTTTAGCGATTTGATTTGCAAAAGAAAGAAATGAAACAAAAAAGAAGTTTATTAAAAAAAAATTGGGTAAATCAAATCAAAGCAGTCCATGTCAATATAAACTAAAGTAAGAAACAAAATAAAACACTCACCTTGGTTAAAATTGCCTAATTCATTATGAAAATAAAATCACTGATAATAAGATTAATAACTCAATAACAATAGAATAAAACCAATCATGATAACAATATAAATATCAGGTCTCATTTCCTATCACTATCATCATTTCTTAAATTTGTATTTGTACATTCACTCAATAAATTAAAATACCTGAATGCAGTAAGCTTCTTATGTGTTAACTTTTTACTTTATTCTAGCATGTTACTTTAGTATAGTGAAGCTTTCATTATTCATAGGCATCTTTATTCTAAGTTATAGTACTCATTTTTACAAGGCTGCCCAATGCTGTACACGTGCCAGTATACTAGGTATGTGAGAAAATATTAATGCAAAAATAAATCGCAATATTTTATGACGGGACACTGTATCAGTATTTTTGAGGCATTATCAGTATTTTCTAAGTGATATAATTCAGCTTGTAACGTGGGATATTTTTCATTGTATATTTGCTAGTTTCCAGGCGCTAGAGCAGCAGTTATTCAACCATTTGTTCCTTGTTATTATTTATGTCACTGGGACAGACAGTAATGATTTTTCATGTTGCAGGCCCATACTCTGCATTAATAACATTGATCATAAACAGTATTGTATGCCTTTAATACTGTGGGTTAGCAGTACAGTCAAAAATAGGCTCGAAGTATTATGTCTTCCTGGTCATAAATTGTTATATATTGTGATGTATCATCACCCTGTATTGTTATGTTTGCAACTTCAGAGGACTGTTAACACACACTCCTAAAACATACAGGTGTCTTTCTCTTGACATTTATTTGGATGGAGAAACTCATGCGTTTGTCATAAGACAGAAGTCTAAGCTCTTTTTAACATCTCAGTTTGTGTTTTTCCAAAGCACTGGTTAAAGTTCTACCAAAATAAGAGACACAAAGAGCCAATTTGATGAGGCTATAAGGAGATTTTGATAATGTCTTGTGAACTGCAGCCCTTTCTCTTTTTTATACACTTTTTTGTCCGTTTGCATTGTTAGTGGAGAGACAGTGGATGGAGTTAGAAAAGGGTGAGAGAGCAGGGGAAGACCTGCAAGAAATGGGCTGCAGGCTGGAATGAACCTGTTAGATATGACTTGCACATGCTAGACAGATCCGGTATGTGTTCGGTAAGATGCCGCCAGCTCTATGACCCTTGTCACTTTCTGACTAGTTTCTTTGTGAGAGTAAGCAAAAACTTTTGAAAACATACATTTTTTAAGATATTATTTATGCTTGCAAGGGGGATCCAAGCAGATCATAATCTAACTGTGATCCATTTTAGCAATCACTCTACATTTTTTTTTTACTTGGCTTAATACTCTGTAAACATGTCATGGAAGAATACTTTCTATATGGCTGGTGATGATAATTCTCAGCAGTATCTCTGTTAGTCCCAAGTTGCTGTGAGCATGAACTTTACTGAGTTGTGTTTGAATAAAGTTGTATTTTTATAGATCACTCATTGATCCATAGTAATGTCTGTTATGTGACTAATAGAAAATGTACAGTAGAATCCCATCTCAAAGGCTCTTAATTTAATGACACTGGTGTATTTTTACTGTCATTTAGAGAGGGGCATCTCCAACCCCACTCAAGAAGACATCTCAGTTGTGCAATTCATCCTGGCAGGTAGTGGTTGTTTTTTCTTGTGGAGCAAACATGGTGCTGCTGGCTAAGGACACGTGACCATGCAGTGCCCCAAAACCGTGCCTAATCAAAGTGGCTTGGTAGTGTAAATTTACATGGATGTAAACAATCTGTGTAGCATGTCATGCCCTCATGCTGTTTTGTGGCTCGTTTTCTTTTACAACTGTTGTAATTGAGGCTGAGTTTGGCAATATGTACAGCAATGTAAGGCATTTTCGCCTGTCCTGAGTTTTTCTGAAGTGAGACAGAACTGAGCTTTGACACTCTGGCACATGTTCATTCTTATGTCATGTGCCTCACACAACCCCAGTAAAATAAAACCTGGACAATGTCTTTAAGATCCAAACATGAAATTTGGTAATGTTTAAATTATAACAATAAATTGAGCAGCGTTTAGCTCTGTCAGTAGAGCAGGCTCTGTATTTGAACAGAGGGTAAAGCCTTATTGAGGATATCATATGGCCAAGGCTGAAAAGTACCCATTGGTAATCTAACTTGTTTTATATACATATATGTGTATATATATATGTATATATATATTTATATTATATTTATATATACATATATGTGTATATATATATGTATATATATATTTATATTATATTTATATAGTGCAACATTGAACTTGTGCATTTTATTCACTCACCTTTCCATGCCGTAGATGTAAACTACTGCTATCATCTCAAACAATCCAATAGTCAGAAGTGGAACAGATCCAGCAAAATTATCAAAGAGAGTAACCTAATAAATCCTTGAATTTTGGGCAAACAGGAACGAAAGTACAAGGGCGCCAACACAGGTTGTTCCTGAAACACACATGTACCAAAGCTATTATGTTGTGTATCTACAAAAATCAGGTGATAACCTTGTGTTCCCAAGTCAATGTAATGCAATTAAATGACAAGAACAGAATACCAGTCACTGCTTCTTGGGGCCATTGTTTGGGTAAGATATTGAGATCCTTCAGTGGGACAACCACTACTTCGATGTTGCCAAACAGGCTTGAGATTCCCAAGCAAAAGAGCAGAACGAAAAAGAAGACAGACCAGACGGGGGAACCAGGCATCTTTGTGATAGCCTCTGTAAACACGATGAAAGCCAGAGCTGTCCCCTCCACTCCCTGCAAAAATATGATGGACGAAATCAGATATATAATTATTATTATTAAAAGTACAGGTGAGTCATCATTGTTGTCACCTCATTGAGAAGTTGCTTCATGTTGCAAGTTTTGAGCTTGTTTCAGCTGCTACTTATTCATATGAAAGAAAGATGAGGATTCAAACAAGACAAATGGACATGATCAAAAATACTGCAACAATTGATCGCTTTCTGCACCACGACCAGCCTTGAGGGCAAAAAGAGTGAGCTGACAGTGACCACTATGTGGAGCTGCAGTACAGTCTCTAAAATTTTTGCCTCTTCAAACTGATAAATATTTTCTTCAACTAAAAACCATAGAAAACAGAGTTATTAGCAATGGTTTTAAGCACTTGGGACCACTTTGCATCACTTTGATGTTATAAAACCAACAGAAAACAGCATTGTTCCCACCAGAACCTCACTTTAATGGTGTTGACATATGGTCTTATTCGCAAATATTTCAAAATGCATTCAGGACATTACAAATCCCTCCACGGATGCATTTTTTTAGTAAAGAACACGAAATCTGTGCTGTGCCAGACCTTAAAGCTAGGGTCTACGTTCTGAAAACCAGTTTGACCGTTGAGACAAACTTGAAAAAACGCAGCCTGCCCCCCCCTTCACTCACCCCTCCCCTCAGTGTTCCAAGATCCCGCCCCCCAGCTCGTGCCGCCTCATAACAACAAGCCCCCTTGGACAGAGCTACAAGTGGCTGGCAAATAGCAGCAGCAAACTCAACCAAAAACAATTCAGCTCAACTGAAAGTAACAAACACGACAGTTATCCCCCTTGTAACACACAGCGGTAGCCATTTCAATTGGACCGGCGAAGCGGGTCTGACGTCGCCAGAGCGGAGCCGATTGTGGGGGAGAATTTATCTTTCTGTCCTCACCAGCTCAGTTTACAATGCTAACGATGCGTGGCTAACAGGCTAAAATCTATTGACAGAGCCTACCCGCTCTGACCAACAAGTCATTAGCCAGTATAGGCACAGACTAACCAGAGTTATTCAGCAGACATCTCCCACTGTAGTAAACAAAGCTATTACCTGTTCAACCAGGGGCGGAACGGCCGATGCTGAAGGTTGGACGGTGGACTGAGGCCGTTTGCCAGCTGGCCCACAGTCCTCGACCGGCAGGCAGTGCTCGGTTGTTCGCCAGCCCGTGGCCCGCTGCGGCCGGCCGTTTGGTAGCCGGCAGCCAGCAGTGTTCAACAATCCCAAATCATTCTGCAGCTTCTTCCACCATACGATAATCCAAAGTTAAGTCTCCGTTGGGACCTGTATTGCTCATATTTCTTCCTTACTTCAGCCTTTTCCTCCAAACTTTTACGTTTCCTTCTCTTCGATGTGGAGGGTAACAAAAGCAGCCCCCCGGCTCCATGATGTTTCAGTAGCTAATGCTGCTAGCTGCTCACAGGTAGGAAGTGGGGAGGAGGCGGGACCATGGGCATGACGGTGCGAAGCGAGGGAGACAGGGGATTGGATGGACTCACGGACCAATCCGAACCGCGCATGCCCGCGCGGTTCTGATTGGTCAACTAGTATGCAGCTTTGCAGCGGGTATACTAAATGGATTTGTTTCATTCTTTTTGGTCTTTATATTGTGTAGATTGGACCATAGGACCATAACAGCCCTATAAACGGTGTTATTAAGATGTACCAAGCTTCCAAATCGTACACCATAGCTTTAAGTCTTTCTGTCATTGTGACAGTGTATTTGTATTGGAAACAGATATCAAACAAAAACATTTGTTTCTATACAGGTTAATACTTTGTTTTTTAGACATAGACATGGAGTGTTGTTCAGGTGAGGCATTATGGCTCATTTTTATATTCTAACGACATTGGGCTAATTTATATGGCTGATAACCATGGCAGATAAAACAATTAATTTTATATCTGCTGATAACAATAATTATCTTTTTGGTCCGTTATCTACTGATTACAACATGGTGCTGATAATGTTGTGCTTTCCTGTTTGTTTATACTTTGATTGAAGGATCAACCTTGAAAGTGTTCCACAAAAGGCAAATTATACAATCAGTTTTAGAAACTCTGTGTTGTGTAATTTGGAATCCTGCCCCTCACTTACTGTCTATTGCAGCTGTCATATTTCTCTGTGGCCCCAAAGCCAACGATGGTGCAGGTGACTGCGGCTGCATAGACTGAAGTGAAGCCAGTCACGACTGTCAGGATCACAGCATCTTTTAACAGTTGGAAAAGAAAGGTTCACAAATTCAGGCCTCAGTACAGCAGACAGGATGTCTTAGCAGCATGCAAAACAAGAATGTAGGCAAAAATTTTAACTGATTTCATTTTTTCGCAGTGTACTAACAGCATTTGAGTAAAGCACTGCAACACACTGTTTTACCTGGCTTGAGTTTTAACTTTTCTTTTGATTCTCTGTCTTTGGTGTTAGTGAGGAACAGAAGCTAAGGGGGATTAATGGGGCTCTAGGAATGTTTTTTAGGAAAGCTATTTGTTGATTTCCTTACACTTTTTCCCACACCAGAGCTTTTTTGGGTTGTTTAACAAAGTGGAGATAGTGGTGCATCAATAATTTCCATATCTATGATTTACATTTTTATCCTGGACTTGTTTCAAAGAGAACATGTAATAATTTTTGTTAATTTTAATATGCCATCTAGTGTTTTTTTAAATGTCTCTTTTGCAAAAATGGAGTACTATTAGCACAAGACAACAAAATTGGCGACACCTGTACTTCTCCCTCTCCAGCAGCTGGATCAAAGGGACAAGCCCAGAGAAGAGCATATACTGTAGAAAGATTGAAGAGCTGTTGAAAATGTCGCTTATCCATATTGACCAGTCACCTCAGAGTTGACTGGCTAACTTATCAGAACAGACCAGGCCAATAAGGGGAAGGGGTGCTTAAAGTGAGAGGAGCTCCTACAGAACATCTTAGACTGAGAACAGAATCAAGGGTTACTCTGTATGTGAAAACATAACAGATAGTAAACATTCTCCAACCGTCATTGAAATCAGATAAATGAGCCAGAGTAAAAGGCTTAATGTGACCACTTCCACACTACTTGACTTAAAAAAACTACTTGGCTTATTGTAGTCCAAACCTAAAAGCAACACTCTTAACTTTCAAAATACAGCACTACATGTAGTACTGTTCATTGGGAATACTGGATTTTTCAGGGCAGACAATTTCATATTTAACAGATTCAGTGTACAGGTGGAGTCAGATAATGCAGGATCTGTGGATTGCTCTCATGCTGTTAGGACACACTTGTAGAATAATGTCTTATATTTATTCATTTAAATGCTCTAAATAATGTTTTAGTTGCTTTATACATGCTTTAAAAGTCTCTTACTGAACAGGGTTGTAGCTTGAAAAGGAGGTTAGTCCCCCCCATGCTAAGCTAAAGGCAGCAAGTTGCAACCAAGTTGTTGATTGTACCAACTTCTCAACCTGCAAGAGAGAGTGGTTTTGTTTGTCATTGTGTTAAAGATTTAATGTTAGCATATTTCAGTCTTATAAACCTACATCTGGTGTAAATAGATGCTGTAATCCACTAAAAGCTCCTTTAAGAGTAAGCCCACAGATCAGGAAGATGGCCAGGGTGATGTAAGGCAGGATGGCTGTGATATACACTGCCTGCAGTCATGACAAGCACAGATAATCATTTTGAATACATTGACATGAATTTTTCAGTAATGCAAATATTTTACTTGAAAGTTTAACAAACCATACCTGAGATGCTGATCCCTTGAATGTAGCAAATACTAATGACCGTCCAAGCAGCTCGAAGACAGACTACTATTGGCCAATGCATCCCACCAGAGTCAATTACAGAGGTGGAACTATCAAGGGTCACTCTGTAAAAGTAATCCATAGATGAACTCTCACACTCTGATACATAGTCTAAGGGTTCGGAAACATTTGTCTTATTTTCAAATTAATGTTGATAGTGGTGCAGTTATGAGTCATTGAACATGGAAACATATTATATTGTCAAATTCTGTTGGATTGAGTTGAGACATTTTTATTTTTTGTTGATGACTCGGAATAACTCTGAAGGTGTTCCACTTTTACTAACTTCAATTCCAACAGAGTTGGGATGTTGTGTGAAACAAATTAAAACAGAATATAATGCTTTAAAAAGATTTTTTGACCTACATTCAATCACTACATAGACAATATACTTAATGTTCCAGCTGATGAACTTCAATGTTTCCTTGCAAACATTCATTTACAGCAACCAATTCCATCTTCTAGTTAACAGGACCACACTGTGCCACAATCTTCAGACCTAAGATCATTTTAGATTGTCTAAAGATTCGCACTCACAAGGTTTTTTAAAATCTCGAACAATTTTATATTGTATCTTAAGTTTTTAGAGGCCCAACTGGGGACAGTTATTGCAAACTGTCCATGTTGCCAACCACATGCTTCGGTATTTCTGTTTGTAAATCTCAAATATTTTTACATGTATGATTTCAGTTCATGGTGGCCCTGTTCATCTTCTGCAATGATCAGGGAGGTCTTAACACACCTCACACCACAGGATAATCAGGTAAAATAAACTCTAGGACATCCAAATAATGCCAGGGCAAACCAAAAATCATGTATTGTGTGCTGAGCTGAATGCAGTCATCTCATGCAGTCTCAAGATAGGGTCACATCAAACTGAGGCTCTTTTGCCATTCAAACACATAATTGTTGGTGTAAAAAATAATAATACTGCTGCAGGTAAAGTCTCGTAAAGACACCTGTGTTGCATGCCAAAGCACTTTGTGTCAGTCTTATAATAGGGCTCTTTAACCGTTAACATGGGTCATTGCAGGTGTTGGTCAGTAATCCTTATTATGACCTCTCTGTCTGTGCCAGCCCCTCTTTGCTTCAGTCCTTATTGTCTCTTGAAGGGCTCAGACCTGAAACTTCACATCTGTGTTGATAATCGGCAGCTGCTGGTGTTTTTGCAGTTGTTTGCTTGAGCTCTTAGAAGTTTTCCCGATGGCCAAATTTGTATCTATCTTGTCTTGTACTTTGTACAATTTCCCAAACACACATTGCCTAACAAAATATAAATTCATTTGAATAATATAGTAGTTTTGTGGAGTAAAAAGGCAATCTGTGTGATCTGTCCCCCTGAACTTTCTTAACTTAGATCAGAAGTCCCCAATCTATTTTGTGTAATACAACCATGAAATACTGATATAAAAACTACAGAGGTATGGAATTAGAGAACTACCACTCACTTGGCTCACAAGTTATCTAAATAACAGATATCAGTATGTTCAAATCAACCAGGAGTTTAAATCTGAAATGAAGAAGATAAATTGTGGAGTTATACAGTGATCAGTGTTAGGTAGGGGTGTAACGAAATGGTCAATTCACGACACGATACGAAATACGAAACAGGGCTCACTTTATGAAATACTCACGATACGAAATAAAGATTAAGGAAAATCCCCGACAGTAGGAAGTTGTGCAAAAATCTCATTTTCTTTATTTTCTTCCGGATGCAAAAAAATAATAATACAATACAAAAAGTATTACTGCATCAGTACAAAATAAATGCTCTTTGAAAAAAAAAATGCAGTTTTTTTCCCCTTATTTGGACTACAGTGCAAATACAAACAGAAAGTCTCAATAAAAAGTGCTTTGTTGTTGTACTAATCAGGATAAGTACATTTGTGAATGAAAAGGAAAACAAATAGCAGTCCTCAGAGCTGCAGTTTAGGCCTATAAATGTCTGAACTGTGAACTATAATATTTAGCCTATACCAGTGCAGATACTTCTGATCTTCAAGTATGATCAAATTCTGTCAACTCAACAGTATATTGTTTTTTATGCAGACTTACACAAACATAGTGGAGCAGTTCTACAGTTATCTGTTCAATGTGGATTTTAATGTTTCCTATGAATTGACGGTCAGCGAAGGGACCAGGAAAGCGGGCAAGCGGGTCAGAGTTCAGAAGGGGAGAGTTAGTGTGTGTGTGTGTGTTAGCGAGGAGGGAGAGAGCCGTTAGCAGGAGGTGTAGAGATTACTACTCACTGTTTTGTTCGTGAATTAAAATTGTAGTTGGCGTGGTCACAGCCCACAGTGACTGTTAAATAAAAGCAGGTATTCGCAAGCCGGAGTCACCTTTATTTTTACGTCCGACGGACGTCACAGTACAGCCGCTGCCTGTCTGCAGTTCAGAGTAGTTGGTAGTTGGTAGCTGTACTCGTCGCAGTATACGGCGAACTGTGGCAGCATATTTTGCACATGGTTGTTGTTTTGTCCGCAATCTTCTCACCGATCTCTCGTCTTTTACATGGGAAGCCAAAATAGGTTCAAACAAGCGATTCATTTGACGAAGGAGCATCAGCTAATTCCTCGTCCTCCTCCATATTGCAGCGAGTTTTTAGCTACGGTAGGCGAGGAGGGTTTATTTCGTCCTTTTATTTCGAGCGTCTTTGAATTTTATTTCGTAATTTTTTATTTCACGAAATTTCGTTTCACCCCTAGTGTTAGGCCCTCTATTGTTTATTTTGTATATTAATAATATCTGTGAAGTCCCTTGCAATCTTAGAACAGTCTTGTTTGCTGATGATACGACTTTACTATGCTGTGGGGACAATTTGGAAGAACTTCTGAACACAGTCCGAGGTGAACTGGAAAAACTAAAGTGCTGGTTTGATTCAAATAAACTCGCACTGAACCTCTGTAAAACTAAATATATAATATTTGGGAACCGACCAACTCAAACTAATGCTAAAATTATGATCAGTGATGTAGAAATTGAGCAAGTGTCAAAAATAAAAATTCTTGGAGTGATGATTGATGAAAAACTAAATTGGAAATCTCATATTAATTATGTTAAGTCAAAAATATCAAAGTCTATTGCAATTTTGTACAAAATTAAAGATCTCCTTTATCAGCCATCTCTGTTTACCTTGTAATGTTCCTTTGTACTTCCATATATGAGTTACTGTGTAGAAGTTTTGGAAACACATATAAGACAAATACTGAACCAATATTCATTCTTCAGAAAAGAGCAGTAAGAATCATCACTAAATCAAGCTACAGAGAACCAACAAATCCACTATTCATCAAACTAAAAGCCCTAAAATTTCAGGACCTGGTTGACTTTAAGACAATCCAAATCATGTACAAGGTTAAAAATAATCAGTTGCCAAACACTATTCAAAAGTTTTTCCACTTAAGAGAGAGTACACATAATCTCAGAGGTTTACACATGTTCAAAAAACAAAACAAGCAGTCCGTACAAGTTGTATTATTTGGTGTCTCTTTGAATGCCTGAGACTTAAAATGTTTTAATTGATTTTTGGAATAAGGGGTAGGACTAGATA